>JAUOBX010058649.1:0-13447 GCA_032360705.1 Eupentacta quinquesemita
ACATGATATAATATCAATAAGCAGTAATCAAGGTACAATAATAAAACAAATCAATTATTACAATACAGTTCGCTTAACTCATGAAAAGGAAAATATCTCATTCAGTTCTTCTTACGAATGCATTTTTCGACTTCTAAGGCAAACTTGAATTTATATTCAAATTCCCTAATACTCGAACACTTCTTTTCTACTTTGCACTGGAATATGACATTTTTTGCATGGAGAATCAAGAAATTGTAAGGGTGTTTCAGTAACTGTTTGGGAAGAAGATGTCCTCTTTCGTGAACAAAAAGCAATCTCTAAGAAATACACTCTCCACATCTAGTCTGAAAGATGATACCTTATAACAGTTCCAAATTGAATGTTATAAAAAATAAAAAAAATAAAAAAATAGCGTGTGCCTGGCAGAAGGAGTCAAGGAGTTATGATTGCATCACCTCACTCACTCACTTATGGTAGCACATGCCTGGGAGGCACCTAGTCGCATCCACCCTTCACTCCCAGTCACCGGGCCTCCTCCGAGCCAGCGACGAGGCCTGAGCCTGTCATATCCCCATAACTCCCTATATAAGGTTCCCACGCAACTGCGCAAACTAAGAGCTATAAACGGGGCCGCCCCGGCCCGTGACTTATCCAACCGCGTCCCGTGAGGACAGGACGCGATGGACCAGGTCGCCCGCCGGAAGACGTACCATATATGCCCAAACAAGTACAGTTGACTTTCACGAATCAGGTAGCTGACATCACTATCCCCACCTTCCCCAAGTACCATGACATAGGACACACGATCCTGCCTGCGGTATCCAAGGATGCGGCGAAGTGAGGTAGTCAGGAAGGAATCCAATCTCCACCTCATCTCAACAGTGAGCGTTCACGCCTCAGTAGAGTATAGCAAGACTGGAAGCACAATTGAGCTGAAGACATGAAGCTTGGTTCTTTCGCTCAGATATTGCGACCGCCACACACCACTGTCTAGTGACTTCATGACACCGTATGCCAACCCGAGGCATCTACTAACCACGTGCTCGCATGACTCGCATTGCATCTATCATGCACATATCAAAAGTACTGGATCAGGCAACTGCGTTTCCTTCATGGTCGATTCCATCATGTTATGCCAACACGGGACCCAGTGGGCCGCCTCGTGACTCTTGATTGATACAGCTGCGCGAGTACTCAGTGAGTTGAGTGGATGGGTCAGGTTCAGGCCTGATCGCTTGTCAGGAGGAGGTCGGTAACTGACATGAGCAGGTGGATGCGGCAAGGTGCCTTCCAAGCTAATGCCCCGATGAGTGAGTGTGCATGTGGGGAACTATTTCGGACTGGCATACGTGTTGAGCCGGCTGGAGCTTATGCAGACCTGCTGATAGCTTCGACAGCGTTCAGCTACAACGGAGGCAGACAAACGTGACACTGACCTATACTCGGCATGTTACAACTCCATAGATGTGTTCATGTCAATGATGTCATGCTGCAGCAAAACTGTAACATTTGTTCTGCATTCACAATATGGGAAATACCAAATGTCCGTTCCATTGCATTCAATTGGGCAATTGGTCGTCGCGTTCAGGTTTGGAATTACATTTAGGGAGCTTGTCTTCGACAAATGTTCTAGCGGAGTAACATTCGTACCGCGCCTATTAACAGTGAATTGCCAACAATTGTCCTCCAATAGAACAGGAATGGGTGTAACGAAGCGGAACAATATCACGTGAAGAGATGAATAACCTTGTTGCACATGCAACTCCAGTACAATATCATGATGACTATACGGAGGGATTACACCATCAGCCGTGAACTCGAATGAAGATTGAATAATGTGTACCAACAGAAATTCTGCAATTTGTAAATACATGAAGAAAAAAAAAAATTATATAATTTCAATTACCGTACCTGTGTCTTTTGAATGAGGTGATTGTATCGATGGTAGCCCACTAGCCTGGAATATATATATTATCATCATCAAAAATGTGTATCTATATACGTTGCGACATTTGAAAATGGCGGCAATTTGATTGAGTGTCTGGACGCCATCTCGGTTTCATATGATCTGTAGAAGCATTTAATCACTCACATATTATGTTTATTAAATCCATCATGAATTATAACGTATAGTCAGATGGTTGTTTAGCTTGCTGATGCTTAACTGACGAGAAAAATGTGATATACATTGAAAAAAGTCGAAATTTTTCTCAATCTTCGGCCGCCATCTTGAATTATGTCATATGGAATCATTCGATTACAAAACTAATAGTTTAATCGAATCCCATGTACCTCAAAACATAAAAATAGACACCTGATTTATTTCCCATGCATGGAGACAAAGTTGTGCCGAACAGTGAAAATAGCGGCCATTTTGAATAACTACTTGGGCGCCATCATTGTTCTGGCAGTATATAAGCATTTGATTACTTAGATGATAGTTTCATTGCATTCCCCGTGCTTAAAAAAACATGTAGACACCTTGTTTATTCTCCATGTTGATCTGGAGACAAAGTTGTGCCAAACTTTGAAAATAGCGGCCATTTTGGACGCCATCTCGGATTTTCAATTGTCCACAACTGGGATTCCTGGGGACTTTCAGTATGTTATTTTACACATATTCCTGCACATATCCTGAAAATTTAGGCTTGTTACCAGACATGTCCACCTTATATCTAATGATCTTGGCCTTATAGGACAGGCAAGCGGATTAGTCCTCATAACGAGTGAGGCTGTTCCAAGGACCGGCTGTCTCGGATTTAGCCTAGGCGACCAGTGCGGAGATGTCAAAGGCACCTCGGCACCACCAGCACAATGCCCACCAGCATATTGTCCACCACGAAACCACGGAAGTGTGGGTCTTGCTCTTCAATTTCCAGACTCGAGGTCCGGAAGCATTTGATCCGAACCCTTCGATACGTCGCCCTACGATAGCAGGCCCCGTCAGTAGAATCGCTACGACGAACACTAAGCTAACTATGATGGAGCTTGGCGATGACTTGGAGGAGGAGGGATGACAACCTCTTGGATGGCGCCCTCAAGAATTTCCGGCCCTGCAACCAAAGCCTCAAAACAATATGAATACAATTCAATACAGTTTACCATAATGGTCGTTGAAGGATTTGCCTCTTCCTAACCATAGAAGAGACGAACCTATACAACTGAGATATACATTCATCGTCTCCTTGCACAATGCCGCTCAGGCGTTTCCAGAGGCTCAATTGTCAACAAACACAAAGTACGCCCGCTAAGCCCACGTTCCTCGAATCCTAAAGATCCTGTTATCTGTCCGCCTCAACTTCGGGCAGACAAATCGGAGGGCAGGACAGATAGAAGCAGAAGGCATGCGTATCTTAGAAGACAGCGTATAATACATAGCTCCCGGAGCTCACCGAAATCTTCGACATATTCTCCTTTCATGCCTCATATATTGACGTTCAAACTGCTGTAGCACACATCAAACATATTACGAATAAACAACAAATCATAGCAAACAAAAAAGACATGGAATCAAACCACAGCGTTGTGGTTCTTTCAAAATATGGTTGTAAAAACAGCTACATGGGTGATTCCATAAATTCGATACCAACTTGTGACATGGCAGTTTCTTTGCTAATTCCAGGATTCATGCCTTGTGAGTGTTAGGGCATACTCAAGTTTTCTTACTCTCCTGTATCAATTGAGAACAGTGAGAATGGTGTCCTGGGAGTCCTTTTCACGGCCATCTTCAGAATCGTCGTATTCCATGAAATTCAGATGTTCCCCGTGTGAAGGGGACATGAATAATGCATCAATTGCCATATATATATTGTTTATATTGCACCCTATTTATGTTGTCCTCCTGTAAAAGCTAGGCAATTTGAAGTAAAACAGTTGCCAGATGAGTGCTACAAAATTATGTTTTGGCAAAATCGCGCTGTTCCGCGTGTAAATAAATATGGGGGACATGAAATTGAAATTCTGTATCAATTCAAACTCTGAGCAACGGGGCAGGTTGGGTTAGTATGGATATTAAAGATCAAATTGAGATGTAAATTTTTATCTGAAATGGCGTTGACACAAGCTCAGAGTACATTTTTTCCATTCAAAGTTTTACAACGTACGGGACATGAAATCTGCCACTTGAATTTGAAATCGCCATATTTTCCATTTTCGCGGGGAATTGCTCCCTTCAAACTCACCGATGTATGAAAATCCATGATGCACAAGTGAGCTCTAATAACATGTTGGTTCTAAGCAATCTGGTCACTCATTATGGATGTTATCTGCTTGAGTTATGTCTCAATTTTCCCCGTGTAAATGAAGGCGACATGGAAATGTACACGGAGAAGTTTCATTACGCCATCAGCTGAGACCATTATGAAGTTTTCCAGTGAATAATGATCTCCGTGTGAACATTATTATATTGTTCTGACATATATCAAGATGATGATCGAATTCATCTCCGGTAAAAACAAGAGAAATTCAGAATATGAAACAGAAAGTTGTCAAACTTTTGACTGGAAAATATGCCGAATTTCAGTCCTTTTTCCATGAAAAAAATTCTGCCATTTACAAACCATCCACACATTTTTCACAATTGACTTGTCTAAATTGTTAGTGTTGACCGAATAAAAACATCGGAATGACCATTGACAAGATGAGCCAGATTAAAAAATACACCCAGTCAATGCACATAGCAGGTACCACTGCATGGAGGTATACTACGATTGATGGAATCACCCACATACATCTAGAAATGTGGATATTACATTTTGTTTAGAACTGACCGACTAAATTAGGAATACTGTTGAACAAAGAAGTGTTTATTCCGATCCGAATGCACGCTGTGATTGCAGCTAGAATTATAGTGATTCAGCATCAGTTGTTGTTTGAAATTTTGGCATCGTTACGTCATTGACCCGAGTTAGCTATGGTGACTGACAAACTGCTAGGCCAGCTAGGGAATGCACTTTTCGATATTTTGAGAGTTATTTTGTTATGTTATGAAGGGTATTTTGGTCATTTATTTCATTGAAGACCTTCAAGAGAGACGTCATCCCAGAGGCGGATGACCTTGCCCCCAGCTCGGACTTTCTAGCTATACTGACGTCATCTTGAGTCTGAAATGAAATGAGTGACTCCTTATATCCCACATCCATTCTCTAATTATCATTCGGAATAGACAGATAATTTCTCGGGTACAAGACAAATTTGACGTTTGTCGACCGACCTTTGAAATGTCCTCCATGTTTTTCGGAACCAACTGTAGTCCACATCCACCAAGTTCTGTTCAGAACCGACAAAGTCCGAAAATCGCATAAATTCCACGAATTTGACCTTCTGTGACCTTGGAATAACCGTCATGTCATACATAATTTACTTTATAGACTTCATTTGCCTCTATTCGAATCCAACAAAGATAGAGAAATTGCGCAAATTTGACATCCGGTGTCCTTGAAATGACTGTCGTGTTTTTCGGGGCCATTTCTAGTCCACATCCACCAAGCTCCGTGTATATCAGACAAACTCGATAATGATATTTTCTCATGAAACCTGCAAAAAAGGCCAGCAGGCATGCAGCAACGTATACTTTGGAACCCAACCGAGATCTCTCTGAAATCAATCGGACAAAGCGTTATAGAGTACGTGGCGAATGCATACCCATAATATTCTCAAAGTGGGGATATAATGACCGTATGATTGGACCTTGCTTTCAACTACTACCATCAGACATGTAGCCTATGTGTTATATGTGTTTGTGGCATTTCTTGTTTTCACTATATATGTGGTACACAGGTGTGTATCCATTTCTTGTCAGTTCATCAGCGCGATGTCTGGAGAGCAGAAGCATGCATTAGGTCAAAATTGAGAGTGTGGATTGTCTTGTCAACGCGGTATCTAGAGAAGACAAAACATATATCGCGTTCCAAATTTAGGAATGTGAGTTGCAAACGATTAGGGAAATCCTTCTGTTAAAATGCCGTAGCACGCAATACACAGGCTACAACTGAACAACGACACACAGCAAAACATAAGGCACGGAATCGCACCACATCGTCGTGGTCTTGCTCAAACCCCCATATTCCTTCCTATCTATACGCAAACCTATACAGTGGGTTGATTCTTGCCTCTGCTCCAGCTCGTTAGAACTCGCTCCTTCTCGATATTAGTAACGAGCCCACCTCTGACTCTTTCAAGAAAGCTCTCAAACTTACATCCTCTCAATAGTTTTACTGTTGTTGGTATATATATTATTATCTTTTCATAATTGATCCCCCTATGTGAGAAAAGATGCACGCCGAAAGAATGAGCGTCTATGAAGACGATTGTTGGCGGTGTCTATCCACTCCTCAGTATACTGAACTGGAGTGCGACCCTCTCCAGTTAAACCAGCTGGGTCATGAGTCTACGTAGCAATGGTAGTGAAGTTAAAATATTCAGTTTTACCAGCGAGAGAATGATAACACGACAATTCTCAGAACTCTTAGACTACGGAGGGTTTAAAGGCAATGACGTTGACGAAGTTTTGTGACGATTCCGAAACAAACATTTTAATATAGTCTAATCTGAATTCTGCGTAGACAGTGAAACATTGCGGCAACTCGAGTGAAATCGTAGATGAATTTATGAGGTCACAAATTTGCTCAAAGGCTTCGTTGTTCCAAAACAATCTGGAAATAGGCACGACTCAGGAAATGCGTATAGTAGTAGTGATCTCCTGTGGGGTTAATGTCAGGTACACGTGTTGGTTTCCCGATACAGCGGTCGGACGGACGGTCTTTTCCTATACGACACGTATCTAATGAAATCATTAATTCGAAGAAGCGTCAAATTATCCTAATTAGTGTTTACGGAATGCACGAATGGTGTTTGTATCAACACTCCTTTGCCAAAAGTTTGTTAATTGAAGTTGTCGCGTGTGAAAAGGCTGGCCACCAGTGATATAACCGCTAATGAGGCTGCCTGCTGCTATGCAAATTATGTGTTAGGTAATGGAACGACAGCAGTGGTGGCAACGGGTGGGGTCTCCTCTATACAATCTGAAACCCCTGATATCTCCCAATTAGATGTGCGTCTAAACAGTAATTAATTCCGTTGTTCTTGTATCGCGGTATAGGACAATGTGTGAGAAGGAAATGAGAGATGTGCTACTTGATTATTTGTGTAAAGGGTTAGGTGGCGCGAATCATCATTAGGTTGATATTTTCTAAACTATGGGTGAATAAGTTCCGATTGCTCGTAAAAAGATATTGAATATCAGGGAAGATAGACATGTTCTTCGTGATATGGCTTCAAAATTCAGCCATGGCCTGCATAGACGATATGTCGATTGACTAGTCCGTTCGATTTCCAACCTCACTACATGTGAACATTTCTAAACTCCGAGAGAAACGCTGTTCTAATTTCCAAAGTTAGGTCAGGTATAAGAATGCAGGTACTAACATAGCTTCAGGCTATATATATCCCTCAGCCTTGGGAACCAAGTTCTTCACGATCCTTAATCCTACCATACACTTCCAACGAGGGTCTTGTCGACCAACACCCTGAAGCTACCAGTACACTCATGTCATATTTCGGGCCAAACATTCAGAATTATCATGTACAAGATTCTTAGACTTCGACCTCTGTTGACCTAAGATTATTTCTGACATGACCCCACAACAATATGGACCATGTATACATCATGGGGAACACACATACTGAGTATGTCATCGATTCCTCCAGGTATAGGATCGTATATATCTTATGTTTGATATGACCCTAAAACGATAGGGGTCATGTTCAGTAGGAAAAACTTATTTCTGTAATGATAAGTCAGACAAGAAATTATCAAGGTTGGATAACCGGTCTATAAAGCATGCAATGACGTTCTTCTTTATTGTTCACATTGAAGATACATAACAAATTCTCGCCAAAATTTGCCAAACATCTATTCCTCTTTCACTGTTCAGCTCTTGGTGGACACTAAAAACCATGGAGCCGAGAGTCCTTGATCCCGCAGCGACATGACGAATTCTGAGCAGAGCAATATGGACTTAACATGTATCATAGAGTACCCATCGAATGCGCATACCCGTCGAATGCGCACCTTGAAAAATTCTTCATATCACCATAGCAACATGTTCAAATCCCTCCACTAAATGATTAGGTAATTCACGGAAGAATTCCAACGGAAATTATTAATTTTGAACTATATTCTAGTCGCATTGCGCCGCAGAGCAGACATCTTTCCAAAATACGAAATACAAGATACATTCACCGTGCGCCATCAGTTTTGTCATTGCCTACAGTGTAGTGCGCATTCGACGGGTACACCTGCATAAAACAAGGAAACAGACATGCACGTACTGTATTTTGTAACGTTAATCCATGAAATATAATATCCAGTGATTAATTCAATGGTAAGATTTTACTGATTCTCATAGAACGAACTCTGATATTGTTGGTAAGATTTTAAAAGAATTAGAGCTGTTGAAAGGCTCAGGTGCGCACTCGACGGGTACCCCATCATACCATTACAAGATGTCCAGACTTTGACCTTTATTAACCTGGAAGGATCATATTTGAACTGATCCCAAAACAATAGACACCATGTACTTTTCATTGGGGAAGTATGGAATTGATCCATCCAGCTGGAATGGAGTTATCGTGTTAACAAGCTAGGCGTAACACACATACACACCGGCGTGACTGCCGAAAGTCCTGTTTAAATTCTTGATTGTTGACTGTTCTGAAGCAAAATGATGTAACGCACGTGTGGAACAAACAACTATTTCACCTCTGACGTTCACAACGACCCGATTTGATCCTGACAAGCTGAATGGATGACGTATAACCTATTAGGTAATGTGGGCTATAGGCCTACTGCGTAAATAAGTAGCTGTCTTCTCACTGAACTGATTCATTGTGCGCCTGCGCAAAGCCTTACACTCTTAGGCGAGATGCCAACTTCAATTACGTAAAAGACCTGCCGGGTAGGCATACCATTCGTTTATAAACAGCAACGACAGATTAGGCAAATCAGATTCCCAAGGAGTCGTGAGATCTTCAGCTACAAGCATTGCTCATGAGATTTATCAACTATATGGGTTATCGTGATTCGGGTTGGCTTTCCGTATAGTGTTATCAATTTTGAATTTTGATTCAATATTTTCACATAGCAGTTTGTTTCATTTCAAATGAATCGTCTGTCTAGAAATTACTCTTTTACACTTGCTTAGTATTCCGATTACAGTTACAAATACTCGACATTACACAAATATTGGTATAATTTCATTACCAGTTACCAGTGGCTCTCAAATCTTGTTAAAATATAATATGGAGAAAGAAGCGAGGAAATGTTTCAGCATAGACTATTTGCTAAAGATGCCACATCCAGTTAAACAGAGTTACCAAAGTAACCAAGCTTACGTGACGCCTGGATCACCTTTGTTCATGCCAATCGCAGAAAAAGACAACGGGCAAGACGAACTCAGCAGTCGACAGCCGGATTCACGAAAACGGACATTCCGAGAAGTTGGTAATGACTCTCCTCCGATAGTCGGGAAGGATTTCTCATCTTCGAGATGTTTTAGCCTTCAGGGCATCCCAACAAGTTCAGTCGTCGATCAGTACTATCGGTTGCCGCCATTCACGTTCCACGAGTTCATGGCGGGAAACAAAAGATGTGCCTCCGATACATTCTTGCGAACCAGAAGACCACATTTTTTCAACCATATTTCTGACAGTGGTTGCCGAACTCGATCAACAGGCGATCAATATACGGGGTATCATGGAGGACACGTAGCGAAAATCCCAGATTTCAATAAAATGCAGGAACGGCTATTCTTGATTGAGAATTCTGATCTGAGAATTGGTCGTAATGAGTTCGCGGATGACGAGATGATCATCGATGACGAGACTCGTCCAGATGAGCAGGAACGTACCTCAGGCGATGGCATTAATATCTATCTTCAGAAGACGAATCTCTGGAGAGAGTTCAACAAGAACGAAACTGAAATGATCATCAACCGGCATGGAAGGTAAGCATAAACATTTTATCAGATATATTTAATTAAGCAAGACTCTATGACCCGCACTCTTTACCGAAATCGAAGAATGATCGTTTTTCGGAACGATATAAATTGTTAGCAGACTATGTAGACTATGCACTTTAAACCCCCTAATCTCTCAATAACCTTCGGCATAGCTACTTATCGCGTACCATCATAATGTATCCCTCCCTCCCGACATAGGGATGATAGTTCACCTAACATGTTCGAGGAATCGTGTGATGAAATTGAGTATTGCATAGGACCTGTAATATGTCGTTTACTTTAATACAACAGAAAGGTAGGCATACTTTCTGCTTGCGTAACGATCGGCAGGTCAGGACTATAGATGACGCGTTGATTTGTTGTAGTTCATTGAAGTCTGAGGCTATGTATATGCATATACATGTGCATCCCCCCACATGTATCCGTGCTATTTGCTGTGTTTTCTTGATAATTACCCACCCCTCCCTCTATTGCTCCGATTAGTTTCTTACGTAGGTCCCGTCTCTAGCATACAAAGTATCGAATACACTACCGCTCGGTTAGGGCCAGTGCCCCACGAAAGGGCGTTGCTGTAGTTGAAGAATTCACGCTAATACAAACGGGTAGAGTGAAATAATGCACTTATGTCCATCAAATAAGGACGATGAATGACGGTACAATGGGCGCAGTAATTCAAAATACCTGAGTCATTACTGTTGACATGGAGGATTACCGAAGTGTCTATTTACTCCACAGTTTACAACACACGAGTATAGCGCCTGTATTGGAACTAGCTGGTGTTTACATGGCGGCATTGAGCTTGATCAAAACACAAATCTGATCCTCGCATGCTCTAGACATTACAATCATGTTAATCGTTTTGAGTACGTACCGATTTGAGATTTGTGATTACTCGTCCTCCGATGCTGACTGTTCCAATTTAACACACCTCAATCCAATACGGATTGGTGAATATGTGTAAATACTTTCCGTATCATACAATATAGTAGACCGTTAAATCACACCCACTGAGTAGGCCAACCTACCATCAGCTATATATTGACAGATTATTCAAGCTTATCCAGTCGGTTCAGTCCCTGTGTGCTCAGAGGTAAAATATACGTGCTCAGTGAGAATGACCGTGGATGACCAATTGGCGATTTATTCATGCTACGCGAACAAAATTGCAACTTTCACTGGCGACCTATACAGCCATTCACCAAATTTAAACTCGGCCACGTGTACTTTACATGAGTTTAGCCATTATGAACAAACTTGATGTACAGTCAGAACAGACAATCAGTCAGAGAGACTCGATGATTGCTTGAGCAGCCAATCTAACCTGCTAATATTCGATGACCGGGCGTTAAATGTGGTGACACAAGGTTCTCTTCTCGGGGCATGTTCGGCGACCTGTGACAGGCCATATACCTTCATTGCCTCAGTCTCCGAAACATCGTGCTTCAGTAACATGCATAACGTACATGTTTAACGCGTATGTAGAGTCTTCGTTTCTTTCTATTTCGAATATACAATCAGCTGTAGCATATTCCTCATATTCCTCATACTGCTTTCTCCGATTCTTCATTCAGGCGGATGTTTCCTCGCATAAGTGTCAAAGTGACCGGTCTGGACCCGATGGCGTCGTATGATGTATCTTTGAGGTTCTCTCAAGTAGACGGGTGAGTCTGAAAAACAACACACCGCCACTAGCTCACTTCTTTAATAACACATATCTCCCCACCCCCCCCCCCCCCCCCCCCATTCCCTCGGTAGGGGTGATTGATAAACGCTATTTTGGTGTAAATTCATTCTGGTTTGCTCGACACGAAGTTAATCCTTCTAACCGCAAAGGTGAATAGTAGCCTACCTATTTGCCTAAATGAGTAATTTTCGTGTGAACTCATTTTTATTCATATCAAGCGTATAATGCACTCAATTCAATAAGTCATTAGCATACACTATGCTGAAAAAACATGGACACCAATTCTTGGTTTTGAGTAAGGATTTCTCTAATCAACAAAATAGATTTCCAGTGATTTTATCAGCGCGCAAATGTATCTGATCGATCCTATGTTCTTACCTCATCTCAATATCAGCTACACCTATTTCCACTATTATCAATATTTGGTTTAATTGACAGGCAGAGGCTCAAGTTCGTGAATGGAGCCTGGTACTCGACGCAGGCAGAGGACTGTGGGAGCAGTCACAGCAGAAAGTACACCCACCCAGCGTCCCCCAAGAGCGGTGCATTCTGGATGAAAGACTCCATCAGTTTCTCCAAGTTGAAAATCACGAACAGTTCTGACGCAGATGCCTCTAAGGTGAGGTGACATTTGTTTCTGTTATCTGCCAATAGCCCATCAGGCCGGTAACGTAACATATTCTGCCTGCTCCAGCATAGAGAGTGGATCCATGCTCATTCACAGTCAAGCATTCACGCCAGTAAATATTCAAATCATTTTGTTACCCGTTTTTCCACGTTTCGTGGGCTCTTGTCCAAGTGGAAGGTATGGAGAAGAAATGTTTTTTTCTGAGGGAAGACAAATTTCCTCGACAACCCTTCTCAACGCAGTGCAGCGCGCAGCGCAAAACTTGCGAGCAGTGTTCACATGCCGCTTCGACCCACGAGCTCATGCTCAGGTTATTGATTAGGAGCTCGCTGATTGGCCAACGCGGAAGCGACGTCACTATTTGTCACATGTGAATGGTTCCCCAGGGACGTGCTCGCGAGATAAGGTAGCCTTTGCAGCTTCGAGCCCGTGCGTGAACCGGTATAACGTATGTGAGCAGGCAATAGGTTAATAAACAGTTGGACGAGTTGGTTCACTCATCAGCTCATATAGCCTCTGTCGAGGCCTTCGTGACGATCTCCTGAAGTTTCTATACGCACGCCCTCAGTGGTCATGCCCTCTGATCTGTCCTTCCGGCGAACTGATCAGAGGGCAAGACAATAGGGGGCGTGCGTATATTATTAGAAGACGGCGAATGATTATATAAAGCTTCAGGCAAACGCCGAAGGCCTCGACAGAGGCTACAGCTCATACCGTTCATATCGTATTATCCCAGTTGATGCATGGCGGGTTATGACGTCGTTTTCTTGTAAGCAGATATGTTGATTGGATAGATGTATGGTCAGCCAACAGTTTGCCAACGAATCGCATATGCCCGACTTACCACAAACTTTCGCCATGCAGTCCACGTCTAAAAGCAGAGAACAGATATCACCAAGGCATCAACAGTTTATGCAGTGTTTGCGATTAAATCACGGCAATCACACTCATCAGTCTCTCCACGGGTTCGTCTGAGTGTAGTGACCTAGACACGTAAACGCAAAAATGTTAACTTGTGCTGTCTAAGTTCAGAATATTTGTGTTAACATCCCTAAATCATGTTCCTATACCCGGGGGGGGGGGGGGGGGGCGGGCGGGGGGGGGGGGGGGGGGGGGGGGGGGGGGGGGGGGGGG
>JAUOBX010058760.1:0-13446 GCA_032360705.1 Eupentacta quinquesemita
CGTGACCTCCTACCCAGCGATGTACATTACCCGGTATCGAATCGTTGCTAAAATACGTCACACCTAAGACAGTGTTAGTCTCCCACTTCCCCTGTTCCAACATAGGTCTAGATGTATAAACGTATAGCAGAGGCAATAATGTAACATTCAGCCAGCTTCAGACTTGTCAATTTGGGGAAGAGAATATTTGAGGAGCCCTTGGCGTGTGTGTTCTGCCAACAGGGTGAGGTGGATAATTGACCATGGAAACCGCATATGGTCGGTCGGTGTGTTGGGGTCGTTGCTCGAGGACAGAACACCAGCGCGTATGGTCAGTTCTAGTCTGCCTCTGCGTCACTGGGAGGATGCAGAAGGCTTTTCCTTAGATAAATTGAACCGCAATGAGTTGCTGTTGGATCTACGGGGCAGGTAGTGACTAAAGGATGGAAATGTGAAAATTGCTGCCAGAGGAAACGCCTCCGATGTTAATAATAATAATATCTACTTTCCTATATAGCGCATTTCCACGTTAGTGACATGCTCACATCGCTTCACAGATATTACCCTGATCACTGGAAGTGGTACGCAATCCGACAATCCCGGGGAGTATGAACTAAGAGGGTGACTGTGAAAATGAATAATACCTATATTCGGAAAAGTTACATTTTCATAGAAGGACTGGGTAATATAGGCAGCCTATATTATGTAACGTTTTCGTGTGTGTGGTGATTGTTGGGTCGACCTTTCTTACATATGGAGTAATTGAAGGGATATGATGCGTGGCGGAGGACACGCGTCCCCTAGTTCCCCATAGTTCAAACGGAGATGTTGCCATCCCACCAGCTAGTAACTACACCCTTTTTCAGTTCCATTCCCTTTCAGACAGGGGTAGTAACAGTTATGACAAGTTGGTCCATATAAGTTCGTTCTAACTTTGATTATCCCTATAGTTGTACCAGTTGAAGGTTCATTCGGGCCAAAAATGTCAATGTATAGTAACTCGATCAGATCACATCGTGTTAGTATAGGCCGGGTATATGCCTATATAGTATGTACCTTAGTAATTTGCACTTTGCAACGTTCTGAGTATTAGTTTGAGTGTGGTCTCAGGTGAATGTTCTTTTAATATTCTAGAGTATAACCAATTTTAGCGTCTCGAGAAAAGCTCTCTATTTCATTTACTTCATTCACTCCTGGCCTGAGATTTGCCTGAAGGGGCATCGCTATTCCGTCGATTGGAGGTACATAAGGATTCAGATTTTAGACCGAGGTCGAGTGAAAACAATGGGAAACATTTGGGGAATGCTTGATTAGATTGGACAGCGCAATCGATCGCTTGAGTCTAAGCCAACTTCCCCCACAAGCGACGTAAAGGCCGGGTAGGTTGTTGGAGGTAGTGTTTGACATCGAAATTATATAACAGGCTGATATGTCAGCACTATAATTATAACTTTCAAAGGGGTTCGTAGTCATGTTATTCTTCTGAGTATAGCAATAAACACTGCTTGCAAAATGCGTTATCTGGATGAGTTGCTAGAACCATGCATAATTGTTTTGTCATTCCTCGTGTCAAAAGTTATATATACATTGCACCAAAATGATCGGTTTTTTATTTACGCCCGTCTCTAGCTAAATTTTCTATTTTGTATCTCATTCGAGATCCAGTCTATCACCACGTAGCATTGTTGTTATACAGTTCTTGCCTCGTATGAATAAATATATATATATATATATATATATATATATTCCATTGTGAAATGTATCATGTTCCTCGGGTGCGAGACCACCAGTTGGCTTCCATAGCTCAATTGGCAGGGCGCTTACACGTAAAGCGAGAGGTCCGCGGTTCGAATCCCGGTGGAGCCATGTGCTTTTCAGTACTTCCAGATTTCCGATCTTTAGCCACAATTTCATATATATATATAGATAGATAGATATAGCTTCATGATTGCAATGGTACGTTAGGGTATCCAAGTTAAATCCTAACAGACCATTCAGTTAGTAGCCTTACATCATAGTTTACAAGTCGACCAGAGGTTTGGATTCATTTGAACTTACGTGACCTGAAGTACTTCGGAAACAGAAGTCAATTTTAGATGGCACTCGGTTTCTAACCGTGTAAAATTCTCACAAAATACATATATCTATATATCATATGGATTTACAGGCGGACGTTGCATTCGTCACAACATTGGAACAGCGAGCGTTGCCGGTTGGGGTTATCGACCGAAATAGCCTTTTCACGTGTTTCACTCTCAGCCCATAATATAAACCTATCCACATGAATCATCCTCTAGGATACACCAAGCAAGAATCGTCATTTGAATAACCCAATTGGTACTCCCCTGGCGATTCGTCGCATCATGCGTAGAATTGAAGGGAGACGCAGACCAACGGGCTCAGTAGTGCTACGACGCATGGCCTACGAGTATTAATGATAATGTACATGATCTCCCTCATGCACTAATGCTAACCCAGATCCCAGAACTTATTCTCATAACGATAGGGAACATGTGTCACGATGTGTTTGATTTGCAAGTAGATTCAACGTCTTTTAGTGATAGGTCCAATTTATCGGAAAGTGTGCGAAATAGTAAGGCTTTACTCGGATTCACTTATTTCCTAAGTTGACTTCCATTAGGGAAAGTTCCGTACTTTTCGGATGAAAAGAACTTATATGAAAAAAGTAGTAGGAAATCAGTTGATACCCTACTGAGCCAGTTAGAACTAGTTGAATTTATAACTCGAGATGGATTGGAATGTGGGTAACGGCCCGTGTGTCACGAAAACCACAATGCTGCATGATATGCTACCACGATATTAATAAAGGGCGAACAGTTACTGAAAATCCCACTTGGGTGGGTGTCACAATCGATTGAATTGCCCGGGGACCTGCGTGAGTTGGCGTCGGCTCATACACGCAGCCAGTGCAGTGAAATTCGATATAGGCTGAGAACCAGATGGCAACACACGTCCCACGTGAGCGGACGAAGAATATGAGGTAACACCAAAACAAAATTTGATTAAGAAACAAGACAAAGACAAACTATTCCTCCTAAACGTCCAAAACGTGCAAAACAGAAATTGAATGGGTCATGGAAAAAGGGCACTCGTTGTAGAAATCCGCTAAGCGCGGATATAAGCGCGGTAAGAAAACGGATAGATCAATTATATCCCTGATTCTAGCTGGAGACGAACACGAGTGACATATAATAAAATAATATGTTAGTTGCATAGTCCTGGTGAAAGAAAAATAGTATTCTTACAAAAATATGCAATACATGTGATATTACGCTTTTTGGTACGCTTTGAGGTAGCAATGCAGAGAGACTGTAGATCGGGTTCATATCTTGCAATAGAACAATATATTCGTAACAATCAATTTGAAGGTAATATAATAGCGGATATTGTGACGTCATCCTTCTCCAAAAGGCGACAATTTATGAAGTTGGGCAACACACGCCTGGGCGACTTTAAGCAGTGGATACGATGCATAAAATATCATGTACTGTACTGCCTGGAACTGGGGTATGTGTTACCTATCATAACCATACATCTTGCCTATACACTTAGATTAATATTGAGATAATTATCATGGTGCAACCGAGGCATGTACTGCTCAGGTTAAACAATTTGTTCTCAGGCAATCATATTAGAAGTATTTTTTCTACTAGTTTTCGGATTGAGCGGGAAGATTGATGATGACCACGCACGATTTTCCGATTCGTAACTTTTTGCACAAGAATTGTAAACCTGGAACATTGCTTCCCGTTTTCCTCCACTTCCGGTTTTATCGTAGGCCCCCTACATGATATTTTATATTCGGAAAGATGTAAAGCTACTGACGTGAAAACACTCCAAACACTCAAATGTTTTGTTCCTGTTTATCTCAACAGAGCAATTGGACAGAAATGACCGGTGGGGAAAAGTCGAGAGTCTTCAAACTGAACTCAAGAATCCCGTGATATAGATCACAATAGCCCCGACGTGTCTCCTCATATACGGAATAAGTGCTAATGATGAAGACGCACGGCTCATTCTATCGATAGGTCGAATATATTGCCCTAAATACTTTCCAGACTTGCGAGTATCGACGAATCGTTCATTCGAGATCTTAGCAACTTCTTTGCTTTCGCGCGCGCGGGAAATTTATTATCTAAACGGTCAATCTTTTTTCCCGCGCGCGGGAAATCACCTTCTGGCTATGCTGATTGGGTTATAGTGTCCGCCCGTAGCTATTGGCACGGTTGAAAACACACAAGGAACAGGAAACGAAAATTCGTGAACAGCCATGTGTGAGCTATGAAAGTACTTCGCCTCCCACAACCGGTGGGATCGATATATGGTACAATGCTCGAGGGGTCTTTCACTGGAAAACTCTCAGACATATGAGGTACGATGTAAACTTACTTTATGAAACCATAGGATGACAACCTCGCTCATGAAATGTTCTATGAACCTAATAATATTCGACACCGGCACTTCGGCAGGAAATTGGTGCTCGATATTCAAAAGGCTGACATAAGTACTACTGCCTGATTTTATTGAAAAGGTTTCAACTTTTATCGCGTGTCGCGCCGCGATATTTCTGTGTGACCAATAATTGTGCTGTATCAAATCACATGACTGGCACATGACTGGCAGGGCAGGACAGAAACAATTGCGTTTTATAAATGCGATGAATAGAACATTTCGAGTGCAGTGTGGACACGAAATATCGCGATAAAATAAATGTCGCGCCGCGATCCATCCAAGTCCAGAATGCTTGGACCCACCAATCTGAAATTTGATGAATAGCTTTGTAATAGTGAGTAGAAGGAGCCTATCGTTTTTGTTTTAGACTTTTGAGGGAACTCGATATTTTGGCCAATTTTGGGTTGTGAACACGATAACTCAACCCAAGTTTAATGGATGAAGCTCATATTTGGTAGGTATGTTCCACATGAGTACATTGACCCCATTGGTTCAAGGGGTCGAGGCTAGGACCATTTCATTAGGGATTTTAAACACGATATGTGCAGATCGCTTGGCCCGATCGAGCTCAAATCTAGTTTGTAACTTCCCTATGGGGGTGTAATAATTCATCAATTTTCATCTGGACCCGGAGTCACTTTGGGGGGAAAATTAGAAAATTATCAGAAGATATTATCTTGGTAAGTATTCGCTCATAAACTCGATAACTTGGAATGGAGCTCATACTCGGTAGGTATGTTCCCCACGATGAATGCATAATCCCTATCGCTTAGGAGTCAGGTTAAAGATCACCTGAGGTCATCAGGTGTCGGGTGTAGACTGGAAATAATTTCCAAATTTCGGAAATGGAACATTTCGAAAAGTATATATTGGTAATGTTTGGCCAGATCAAGATAAATTGATTTCATAATAGTCAGCTCAGCCTAGCCTACAAATGCAAACAATAGTGAGTTTTATCCATCTTAGCCAAATTTATTAAAATAGTTTCAAGGAAAACATGTCAATTGGAAATATGATTTCAATGTTCTCTGAGAGTTTGACATAGGTTCCTCAGGCATGATATGTCCTGAACATGAAACTGTATGTACGGATATCATATTCCTAAAATCATTACGATCCAATGGTATGTACCACGTTTTGAGAAGAGAGAGGGTTATGGACATTGAGTTGAGACATCGAGTGATTTAGCGAAATTATGTTCCAAACTAATGCACGAAGACTTTTCTGCTTGAAAGTTTCTGTTTTATTTGCGTGTTCGGTTTGAGTCACATACAAAATGTCAAGTCTCTGAGGCAGCCTGTATTCGATAAGGTTATAATAAGATCGGTACTAAATGTCACTGATCTCACGTTGGCGGTTCACGTCTCGTCCTAATTTTCTCTAATCAAATAAAAGGGGGTAACTTTCCTTCGTTTTCTTCGCTGCGTCTGGTCACACCGTCACGACCGCGGTCCGTATGATTTGTGTCAAGAGAGGGACCGGGAATTCACAGACACACTCTCAAAATCAATAACAAGTTGTTCAGCATGTCCAGAAACGCACTAATATGATAAACCGCATTGAGCGCACGAATACGGGGCTGGAGAAATTGGCACCCCCCCTCTCCCCGCATTGAAGAATACGCCACTGAATCCAACATTGTGGAATCTGTGGTCATCCTCTACTATAAATGCAAGGAATCACAACGTTTCAGATCACTTTTTGAGTTTTTATCCTTCTACGACTCACAGTAACTTTCTTCCTATTGCCTATATTGTGAGTTATATCCCTTCTACTGTCAACTGGTATTGGGCCAGTGACCAGAATGTGTGAATAATAAAAATAGAGGGCGCTTTCCGATTAATTCGCATATAACTTTCGCATGTGCACGTTACGACTCTGGCAACATCGATATTCCTAATCGTCATACTCGAAAGTACAAAACCACCAAGTTTCGTGTAGATACCTCGGATGGCCTACAAAACTCGAGTTATGAGCATCTTTTCGGTACCTGGCCCACGGTCTATAAGTGTTTTCGGCTCTCACATCGGTGCTACAAGAGCCCTAATATTTGGCGTGTAGACCATGGGCCATGAATAGTTCTTGGTCCCTGCTGGATTGGATGTCAAAGTTCATAGGTATCAAGTTAGAGAATCACTAAGTCTGATGGCTTTCTGGTATATATTAGGGTTGATCATTGTTCGAAGGGTACGATACGTACCTGAACAGGAATGTCAATGACCGGTTTCCAGAAGGAATCTCGATCTATAATTGACGAATGTGGTTAGGAAAATAATAATAATGTATTGTAATTTAATGTGATGTAATGTAACGTAACGTAACGTAACGATACGATACGACACGATACGATATAATGAATGACCTCACATGACATGATATAGCGCGTTCTCCGTTAGCTATACCTCATACATACATACATACTACCCCTTTTCTCGTTCCTAAAGTTCAATCGTTGCGACCAGAAAGACATGACTATAATTTGCTGATTTATGTTTCATCAGACGGTTGTTGTTGAGGAAGCTTTTTGACCTTTCGGCCTCTTTTCAGTAAGTATTTTGAATGAATCCGTTTTAGGAGGTATTCATTAATTAATCATTATTCGACCTATGCATCACTCACACTAACGTGGGGTGCATTCTTCCACTGATATGAACAATTACCAATGGACATAAATTTAAACACCATCATTATTATTATTCAGACGCTTGGTCAAATGGTATAAAGTTAATATTAGGCACAGTGATGTTTTTTTTCTCGATAGCCCGCGGTTTCGCACTATTCCCAGGATGGAATAATCTCTGCAACATGCATAACATTTGAAAGTCAATTAGTGAGGATGAATGCATAAGATAAACATCCGACCTGTTACTTCCGAGCTGAGGCAGGTAAGAGGCAGGTAAGTTCAGTGAACTTGCGATAGTATCATAGAATAGTTAAACTAGTAATGTATTAGGTCGATGTGTCTGTCGGTACATAGACTCTGTCTGTCTATATGATGGTCTGTCTGTGGGTACGCAGATGACTGGTCCGAACACGCACGGGAAATTCTCGGGCAATTGTGATAGGAATTGTGAGGGCTGTTTCAAGGTTGACATATCTGGTCTTCCTGGCTTTATATACGCTCGTCGGCACTACGATCCTGCTCGTCGGCTCTGCGCTCCTGCTCGCCACGAAAACATTGGCACCATTGCGGAGAGTCAACCGCCATTTGCTACCTGCTCCCACGTGGTGCTGTCCGCGAAAGCTGAAGCTGAAGCCTTCAGTTTGTATGTATCATATCATTGTACAGTATATACAGGATGCCTTGTCCATCTAGAGGAACAGAGCTTGGCCGTAGTATAAACAGATCTCTCTCACAGAAGGAGTGATAGAGGGACTAAAGGAGAGAAGAATTGGGGTAGATTGATTTGATTTTGCTGAAATCACATTACACCAAAGAAAATCACAATAGGTAGGCTACACGATGGGAGAATTCCTTCATTCTCTCCATTGTTAAAGATACAACCACATTGCAGGAAAGTTAACACACACAGCGCAATGAGGCAGTCTATTATTTCTCAACCACATCAGATTTCGCATACACCCAAATGTTTCCCTTGAGATTGCACGCGTTCGCAGTGCACAATCACCCTGCCGGGTTCGTGTGATGCTTCATTCTCTCACCAGGCTTTAACGTGATATCGTGTAAGTCTTAAACAGATTAAAGATGGTGTTTCGTCTCAAAATATGGATTGATGACGTCAAGGAATCTGAGTCGTCATTCTGTCCACGTGACCTACTAGCGATATATTGGCCGGTATCGAATCGGTTATATCTTCACCATTATAAGTCAGTGTGAAATTCATTCCGATATAGTGTGAGACTGGACGATTGATTTGCAGTTCTCTGCGAGTTTGGCATAGGTTTCTTAAGCATGATATGTCCTGAACATGAAACTGTAAGTACGGATATCATATTCCTAAAATTATTACGATCCAGTGGTATTTACCACGTTTTGGGAGAGTTGTGGACATTGAGTTGATGCATCGAGTGATATAGCGGAATTACGTTCCAAAAAAATGCATGAAGACTTTTCTGCTTGAAAGTTTCTGTTTGATTTGCTTGTTCGGTTCGAGTCACATACAAAATGTCAAGTCTGTGAGGCAGCTTGTATTCAATAAGGTTATGATAATTATCGGTACTAAATGTCACTGATCTCACGTTGGCGGTTCACGCCTCGTCCTAATTTTCTCTAATCAGATAAAAGGGGGTACGGTCACTTCCCTCGATTTTCTTCGCTGCGTCTGGTCACGACTGCGGTCTGTATGATTTGTGTCAAGAGGGTGACCGGGAATTCACAGTCACACTCTCAGAATCGATGGCGAGTTGTTCAGCATGTCCAGAAAAGCACTAATATGATAAACCGCATTGAGCGCACGAATACGGGGCTGGAACGCACAAATGGATCCCGTGCTATTAGGTCATCGACATCAAGAGTCACCCTATACACCTACCCCCCTACAAAAAAGGTGCTCTGCCCTTAGAAAAATATTTCAGATTCAACAGTCCAAATGTAAAGTTAATAACTAGAGTATTATTGTTCATAGCTTGTTCTATCCTTCACTGTGATCAGTGCCTCCACACTTTGCTGGCTGGCATTCTACCCAAAATGGAAGCCAAACTTTCCTTGAATTCGTTCAGTTTCCATGCACTTTTGATACACCTGTAAATATGAACACATTAGAAATTGAATCCACACCAAATTTGGAAGACAGTGTTAGTAGGATGCGAGTTCTTGTTCAATTTGAGGATAATCAGTTATTTAGTTTTTTCACTCCTGACATTTCTTTGGAATACCTACCGGTATCCTATTTCCCGAAAATGCAAGCAAAAATAAGCAGATTACCCAGATTATTCGAAGGTGTGACAATACTGAATCCATACGACCTGCATAAATTAGTCGACAATTGCGTGGTGGCCTCTATAACCATCATATGCCCACTGAACGCACCACAACTTTTTCGAAACATTCTTTAAAATGCTCTGTCAATCGTATACACCTCACGTTAATAAGTAATATCATGAACATATTTGGAAACATTCATTGGTACGTCTCAATATGTTATCGCCCACCTCTTTTTGAACGATGGGCATTGCTCGTTGGCTGTTAATTGTTATGCGAATTAACTTTGGAAACAATAATTCCTCTGACTGATTATCGCTTGTAGTCTCTGACGTATTGCCACTCGAGTTATCTGTAAACGAGATGCAGCAGAGACTTCGTGAATTTCAAGTTGTGATAAAACACATGGCCCTTTAAAAGTTATTCCGAACTTCTCCATGAATAACCACTGATTAGGCAGCTGTTCTTTGATTTCCTGTGGATGAGTCTCAGTACGCTGTGTTGTCGCACTGAGTTGCGTTTTAAACCCGATGCGTTATTCCTTCGTCTTCCTGTCCATTGCTTCTGTGCACACTTGGGATGGCACGAAAGAGCGATGATCCCAGCAGAGACTTTGTTAATTACCAGTTGGGACAAAACACGTGGCCCTGTCGAAGTTATTCCGAACTTTTCAATAGGTAACCGCCAATTCAGCTGCTGCTTTCTAATTTTTCAGGGATGAGTTTCAGTAAACTGAGTTGTCGCACTGAACTGCATTTTACACCCGATGCGTTGTTTCGCCGTATTCCCGTCCATCGCTTAGGTCCACACTTGGAATGGCACGGAAGAGCCGAGAAGTACACTACACAAATTGAACGGGAATCGGCATTTTATCACTTATAATATGTAAACAATTCATGATTGCGGGTGCGCTCTTAAAAGATACTTAAAAGTGGTGTCATATATTACAACCAGGAAGTGAGTCGCATATCGTTTCTTTTCTCATCCAGGAAAGAGGTGTCGCGGCTACCTCGAGGAGTCATAAATAACACTCGCTCGCCGTATCTCGTTTAATGGATTCCATTCATACTCGCCAGTAATCTTATGAGCGTCCCCATATGATCTGAATGAAAATGGTCATAAAGTGTATTATTGTAATCACGATTGGAAACCGATCTATAGCCCATAGAAAAGCACCAACGCTGTATATACACGATGTAGTAGATCTATGTAGGCTACAACCAATCATGGACCCGTTGAGTGATGCGCATCTGAAATACCAAAATTGTCTTGGACCAGGAATCTATCCATACGAATTTTCACGGACATTTAGAGGAAGTCGGGTTTGCGTAAAGCAGAGACACGGAGAGTGTACGAATATGCTGTAGTAGGTTTGGAGCGATACAGACAAGTACCATGGTGGTGGGAAATCATCGAAAAAACATGGAGCGGCTAATGGGTTATTTAGAACACCCATAGCATTCGATAAATGAGCTGGTATATAATCATGATTCCTCCATCTTATCATCAAGTTTATTCCATCGTGGCGAATACTAGGTTTTGTAGAACTGTGATTTCCAATGTCATTCCGCAATCGCATCCGTACTAATGGATTGTAGCTTCATCCGCTAACGCTAACCCCGATCCTTGCAACAGAGAACGATCAGTACTATACAAAGCCAACAGTCAATCAGATAATCCTTCGTATTCTGTGTGTATCAACTGCTAATTGTGATTGTGTATAATCTGCACAGTTGTGTTCGTATAGTTTCATTTCCAACATTGAGCAGCGTTGTGTAATTTCTGTTGGTCCTACTGGTAGATTGACATGTGTTGTGTAAACCAATTTAAAGCGCTAGAGATGTGATCTGACCTTGCCCAGATGATAGAGTCGTAGTAAACCTAACTTGGGTATTCAGCTCTCACGGAGTTGTTTAATGGCCATATAACATGTCAACCACGGATAGACTAACTCTCGTGGGATATTCCCCTTGGTAATTGTAGTATCTTCAGATATTCCTCCTCTCAGCTGAAACCACGACCCAGCTGTCTAATCGAGTGAGGAATAATCACTATTGATTATTACTACACAGTAGTTTCAAATAGGCAACCTTTTGAGGAATTGTGATCCCTAGAGTGATCATCAAAAGATTATCGCTCAGGTCTTCCTATGACGCGGATCGCGCTAATGCGTCTCAATCAAGTTAAGCAGCTCTATTTCAATACCTGCGTTACAAACTGACCCATCGTTGACCCAGTGCACGGGTGGCATAAACAGGAAACTACGGCGGTATCCGACTGTCTACATCCACCGTTCAGAAACACTTGGAACAGTGCGAGTCAGTCTCAAACACAAATTTACAGTGCACGTGCGTTGACATGCCTCGGGTAACGTTAAACCTACGTACCGTATCACTCAACAACTCTGTTTATTCTCACAAGACGCATTCCAAAAATCAAATTGCTGGGTCATTCTCTCCGGTCAATATAACTAGGCCTATATGTTTTACTTGGATACGATACGATGGGATCGATATGCACCTCTGAACAAGAATTTCCGTTATTGGGTAACACTAATCCTAATCCCTAATATAATCCCTCGCTTCATCAATTGTATACCATACGAGTATCCAGTCAGAAAAAACATTGTTCAGTGGTGCGCAATAACCGGAATAATTAACATGAATTTGCATTGACGGAACGGTTGTTTATCTTCATATACGTTGTCGATGATTCTTCTCACTCGATGTTCCGCTGTTCGTTCCCAGGTGGTGTGAAATTCGTGTACAGGAGTAGTTCACAAACGCCCGAATATCCGCACCCCCGCGCTTGTTCGGGGCGTACGTTCCCACTATTTCAGGTGTTCGCGAACAGTGGGTGTATGGAGTCCATTACAGCCATAGAGGCGGTCCTGTAATAATACGTTTAGGGATGATCACATTAATTTTGTGTTCGTGCGTGGGTGTTACCTCTGGAGACGCATATTGTTTTATTCTCAAAATTATTGATTAGCACTGTGCCTAAAAGGGAAATTGTATTGAAGAATGTCAACTTCCCTTGAGTAATTATAGAGTTCATCCGATATCACGGACGGACGCCATGTTTTGATGCAGGAAACGATACTTCCCATGACAGAATTCAGCGGTTCCATTTCAAAACATGTGTCTGACAGGGACCGCGGAGGCAATAATTGAGTGCGGGGTTAATATGCTCCGGCCATTCATCTAAGCTCCGCCCATCATCTAAGCTCCGCCCTTCCGTTCCATTAGTCGCATAGTTATGTATTACGATGGGTCGGATCGACAATTCCATCCAATCATCCATTATGTCGAATAAATATGACATTAACGGCCGTACGTACACTCGACGCAGCGTGGCGCGCGCTACCCAAATCAGCATGCCCACGTGGGGCCCAGATGGGTTATTTATGGGCACCGTAGGATTTCCGCGGGCACGGGCTGGCCATTGTCAGTTTTTGTGTGGCCCATGTGGGCGTTGCATTGGTTTCATGTGGACGGTCTGTCGTGGGTGGATGATGAGAAAACTGTAATGGGACCCATCTGGGTATTGTATGGGTGTTGTGTGGGCAGATGTTCATTGGCCCCCACATAGCAGCCCATGCTTCACCCATATAGCCCCAAAAGAGTAACACATATCCAAGGTGAGTGGGTTGTCGTTGTGGCCATCCTGGGGCTCATCAAGGTTTGCCCACATGGGGCCCACTTAGACAACATGAACACATTTTCACATATTGCCCATGTTGGGCCCACGAAGCAGCCCATGGCTTTCCCATATGGGCCTTAGATGGGCATGTTCATTGGGTATGTGCACACTAACGACTAATCAGGATGTATCGGTAGTCTTTTATTTTCCAGTAAATAGTTAACGTAATGGCAAAAGTTGAGTCACAGTAGATGTGGTCTCTTCGTAATAATAAACTGTTCAGAATAGATACAATTCAACAGATATATTATTATCCCAAATAAGGAACATTATGCGGTTGTTCCATGTGTGTACGGCGTGTGAGAAATGACCGCACGACAATTCAACATTAACTACGGATTAACATTTGGCTAGTGATAAGAGTGATCTTTGCAATAACAAGAGAAATTAGTGAAATTGTGAATGTCATC
>JAUOBX010058871.1:0-19767 GCA_032360705.1 Eupentacta quinquesemita
ATTTGTGAAGCGCTCAGATGCCTGTGATTGAGCGCTATATAAGCACCGGTCATTATTATTATTATTATTATTATTAACAACCTAGATGTCCTTCTCTTAACTGAAACATGGCTTAATGACGGTGCTGCATGACGGAACTGCCCAACATGACCTGGTGCCCACGGTATACCAAATCATTCATCGCACTGGCCTGCATTCGCTTTACGCTTTGCATATTTCATGCCACGACAACGTAGAACGCCCACGCTCCTTTGGGTTTATGAAATTCTCGCTTGCTTGTGAATTGCGGCGGCTGTGCATTCTTCTTATTTATCGTCAACCGGAGTTGGATGAGAATGACTTGACGAGTTCAGCGACATAATCGCTAATCGTTCAACCTCTACGGCTGTACCAGTCATGCTCGCTGGCAATCTCAACATCAATCGGGGAAGTGAAGAAACATCGGTCGTACACCTACGTGACGCCCTGCAGGATATAGGTCTGACGCAAATTGTCGACGAACCTACGCATAAAGGTGGTCGCACTCTCAACCAGAGCTGAAGAAGGTGCTGCTGGATAGCCAGCCACTGGAAGCTTCTCTGCTCACGCTATTTTTTTGGTTTCTGTGAGTTACTGTTCAGCTTGATCCAATAAAACTAATATTGTTGTCATATTCAACGGACGGAAATTTCCGGGAATTTCTAATGGGGACAATGAATGACGATGGATAGGAGATTAAACAGCTGTCTACAATTTTCCACACCAGCGATAAATGTGTTTATGCAGAACAAATACGATTACATGCTTTATTATTACATCATTATTCGTCTAAGCCATTCTTCGCACGATAATGGCCTTTAATAATGGTTTGAAACAAATCAGAACAAAATTTGTTTGCAGTTGCCAATGGCATCGAATATCATCAATGTTAAACTGCAACTACTAAACCATCGAAGAGCACATTGACCCGGGCGGGGGGCGGGGGGTACGGTGTTCTGAGAACAATGTTGACAATATATTTATTATATCTAACATAATCCAGTTTGCTATCCCTCAGCTCGAAATAATATATTTCAATTAGTATCATAATATCAGGCATACTTTTTTCCACGGAGGAAGACCTCATAAATATACGAGAAACGTGAACATGCGTGTATTGGCGCATGATTACGCATTTTGTTGCCACGATTACATTAAATCCTGGAACAACCAGCACGTATACATGCATTACGTACCAATCCATCACGTACATGGTACTTGCTGCAGTTCCGACAGTCATTACACTCTATAAAGTCATGGAATGTTCATCTAAATATGCTTGACGCTGGCCCTTTTTTTCTTAGATTGGACGACGTCTTGATGTAGACACAGTCGTTTCATAGAGGCCGCTAAGGACATCATGTGTCTTTAATCTTGTGATTTACGTACTTTCTGTTATTTCGGGAAGACTGCAGAATGGTAAGTGACACATATCCCTAGATGTTCAGGAGTCAGGACAGGTTGTTTCTAGCAAGATAACATACAAAAATCAAGATGATAATTTGCCAGAAGTTCGTACTGATGATGATGCTGTTTTGTGTTCGAATGATCATAAACATAATGTTTTGGAATAGAGTTTTTCTCGCTGTAGTCTTGGACACTTAGAACTGCATTTAAGGGTGTTCTCCAGATAGTTCAGCAATTCAGCAAAACATATTTTGTCCTCTAAGCCGGCTTGAAATAATGTAGCTGTGTCTGCGTATGTGGAACTATCAGGTAAATCATGAAAATGTCCCACTCTTATACCTGTCGTGCACTCGTGCATAAAGTTACCAGGTCTCGCATTGGAGTATTCATCCTAGAAATGAACATGGCGATGCGGCTTGCATTCATTACCAATGTTGATGGAATTAAAGAGACCGAGGCTATTCTCAGGTATGATTCATACGGGCAACAGACTATAGAACACAATAAAGGCAGGTTAAAGTCGGACCATGGAATCAATGTTGAAGCAAACCTCCATGAAAAAAATTAGTCCTAACATGTGACTACGTGTACGTGTACGTGTATTGTTAGTCAGGACTGAAATAACAACTAAACAAAAACGTTGATAAAATAAATAAATATCCATTGATAAACTTGACGATACGACAAATTATCAAACCATATTTGCAGTTCACGACCAGAAAATAACTAATAACTGTATGTATGAAGGATGCCCCGTCAAGGCGGAAATAAAGTCTCGTTGTTATGTGTTGTAAGAGTTATGTATATATCTGATTCTATTTCAATCCATCGTTTACGTTTTAGCTCTAACATGAAACCAACATGACTACATCACGAGTCACCGTAACTTCCTATGTAGACAAGGACCACGCGTTAATGTTTTCCCGATGTTGTTGCAGAGTACTTTCATTTTTCCGAGTGCCAAACGTTTTTACCCTAGTTGTCAATCAATTAACTATCACCTCCCTCAAGTTTAAATCCCCCCAGCTGACCATCCGTCATATTAGCTGATTGGAGGTAAACATCGAAATCCCTGCTTTCTATTTATAAAGTAAACGAAACATATTTCCAAATTCAATAAGCATTTCCAGCTATATTAATTACCTCCAATTGATCTGTGTGATTTCCTCCCGAGTCAATAGTTCAATTTGTTCCTTGCCATTCCGATTGCAGTTTATAGGAAGTCCCAACACAACATCCCGTGTTATTTCTACTAAGAAACTGAAATAGAGTTACATGAAATTAGAACTCTTACTAGAGAATTAATGGAATGGTTCGCCTGTTGCCTGTCTCACGAGGAAAGCGGATGAATTCGTCTAAAGTCTAATCAGTTTCTTGTTACCTCTGCCATACTCTTGATTCTTATATTGATTACCTAATTGGATTCCGAGAGGTGTCAACTCGAGTGCACCAAAAATGAACAGTGGTCATTGATCCATATTCTCAGTTCAGGCGAATGCTAAATATAGCCTGAGCGGAAAAGACAATTCTGCTCTGGAGTTATCCGTTAACTGGGAGAGGTACTATTTTATAGTGAACCTTGCATTGATGAAAAGTTTGATAATTACATTAGTGTACCATTATTATTTGAAAGAATATGCACATAGTACGCTAAAAAAAACTACTGGAGAAATTGCCAATAATGCATGGTTGCTATCAGTTATTTACCAACATGGCTTGGAGTTTTATTTACGAAAATGTAATTTGAAGAACTCGATGGGTATTTGCCAGCCTAGGATGATTGCAGTTCTCGCTTCAAAAAGTATGTATGCGTTCCATTCCAACACTATCTTAAGACTGTCTGTTTTTAGATCCACTTTCATAATTGATGAAACATCGTGAGGGAAAAAGTTCAAATGCCTCATGAGGTGGAGCACCTGATTTTGATATATCATAGAGTAATTTTTCAGCTACATCGGTACCTTTCCCGTAAAAATCGGGTGAACCGTTGTGAAGAAACCTGCCTTCGAAGTTGGATGTCTGGTGAGAACATCTCGGGAAATGAGTGAAGGCGCTATACTGGGCGATGAGGTCAGCGACTGAAGACAATGTTGTGAACATTGGACTTCTCTGGATTTGCATCCAAGGATCGAGTAGTAAATATCCGAGTCCAAGAATATGCCTTTATATTAGTATTATATCATTAAGTCTACTTTATCCGGCAAATAGAGCCTTATAAATATACGACGTACGTAAAACATTCGTATGTTGGCGCAGGATTACCCATGCAGTTGCCACGAATACATTAAAATATTGGAACATCCTTTTTACGACTTCACCTTTTTCTTTATTGAATATAAACTCTGGCCTGCGGCCTACGAATCGAGTGACATACCCTCCCTCCGCAACATGTTGAAGGTCGTATATAAATTGTTAGGCGGATCTGATAACAACATTATTATATACTAATTATGTTTAGTAAGACCTAAAAATATGATCAGTAATTCGTTAGTCTCAACGCACTGCCTTGATACCGTGGATTTTTCTTCGTTCATATATAACTGTAGTTAGGCATGTGTACCTACGTAAGCGATACACTTTCGTCTGCAGTACAAAGTGATGTATTCCAAATGGGAAAATGCAGTAAAGTTGAGCTATTCATCATCAATATTCAATTACATTCTCAATCATGCATGTATTTATAGCGTAGATTGAAAGTCATCGACTGTTGTATTAGTCATGTATATTCACACAGTTCCAATAAGGACGGGCATTTCTTCCAGGCCTATCAGTTTGAGGTTGTCTGACATGTGTAAGTTTAACGTAGGTAACCTCTCCCGGGACGAAACGAGGTCACATATAACCGTAGTTATGTACGTTACAGTACCGTATCCTCTGCAGTATAGAGTGATGTATTATGAATGGAAGAATGTAGAAACTGAGTTAGACTATTCATCAGAAAGTTGCTCTATCTAACTCAACATTCAAATATATACTCCATATCCAGCCAATTATCCACATTTCCTGAAGGACATATCCTCCAGTGTTAACACATCGTGTTCCTGATATACCCTATGGAAGTGTGTCCCTAACTTAGAACCTAACTGTGCTAACTGGGTGCCAAATCATGCATGTATAGGCCTATATAGTGTCGATTGAGAGTCATCAACTGTTGTGTAAGTCACTCTAAATAATTTTCAAATAGCTCCAATAAGGACGGGCCTATCAGTTTGTGGTTATCTGGTATGTGCGAATGCTAGCTGGTCAACGTCTCTCATGACCTGCTGTAATCGCTAATACAAGGGAAAGATTGAGTATACGTTAATACACAACGTGGATGTCTACTCGCATACCATAAGCGTCAACATATCGTGTTATCATACCTTTACAACTGTGGCCATTGCATACATTTGTATAGCGTCCCATACACGACGGTTGTAATTAATCCCCAATTGCTCACTCATGCATTCCGGAGCTCTCGCTCGCTTTCACCAGTTTGGGATTAGTTATGTATTGGCCATGGGTATTGCACTATTGTAGTGTAGGGAGAGGGGTTAAATAAGTGTTGTCCATTGTCACGGCCAAAAGCTGCGACGGATGTTCCGTGCGCCCACCCGCTCCCAACACGGGATGATTGAGACAGGCGACTCCGGTGATCTCGTTTATTCACACACAGAAAACGGGAGTGCAGTGAGTAGAGCCCAGTTCCCTCAACGGATAGCACGAACTGCGATAAACTGCCCAAACGGCAATACTTCTCGTTCTAGAGAATAACTACACTACCTACAGGAGAAAAACTACGAGGGAATTAAATTGACCCTCAACTGCTATATAGTACAACGATCAGTACCAAATTACTGCGTCAGGAAATACGTGATCGGGCCGCGTCCGCGATCCGTAGAGCGTCACTAGTTACAGTCAACTAACTATGACAACAACTGCAAAATAAGAGACATGGAAAATCCGATTTACAACGATCGATATATGTTGGACAAACAATTCGCTTAGTTAGATAGGCCGACTCGCCAGGCTAACCTAGATAGCTATAGCGAATGACCAAAACAACCTAGTAACAAAGCCTACTAAAACGTCCACTCGAAGCGTACCTCGACAGCATAGGTGCCTCGGCAGGAACATATGCGAGATACTCTAAACTAAAACCAAATCTGCAAGTGTCATACTGCCACGGTAAACACTTGACCTCACACACTAATTCAATGTGGTAAATGGTGGACTGTTATATATAGTATGTAAGTATTTAAGATTTTGCACCTATTATTATATAATGATGGTTGACCGTGTGAATTCCACCTTATTCAAATATAAATATGAGAGTCCTGCTAGATTACCAGTGGAGACAACATATACTTCTCATAACCACAAGTTTTGAGTGCTCAATAGCCCCTAGGATATATTAAAACAGTGATTTCTAGTGGTATACTGTTGGTCGAAGCCGCTCCGCCAACCATATCCAGTTTTGGTCGAACACACTTTTGTTACCCAGGGTCATATAATTTACAATTGGGCCACAGATATGGGTATTTGAATGACCCCCCAATTGATGCCAGTAACAGTTATCCCCTATGTTCATTTTCAAAGATATGGTGTACCCTTGTCCCCATGTGCCATTTTCGGCAAAAATCTACATCCGAACGCACAAGAGAGTCTGCGACCAATTGGGCTCCTATAGGTTTGTATCTATCTTCGACAAAAATGACGGGACACTACAGACCCGTGACACGAACGTTGTGCGACAGTCGCGAAACTGAAACCCCCACACCCCCTCCAATGTTGCGCCCAGCAAACGCGCTGTCAAATGCCAATATTGGATGGGGAGCGGGGGTGTCTCATATATTTTTGGCGAAGATTGTGGATTCATAACAATCCTGTGAATGCTCCATCGAATTTTTCACGTCTTCACCTTCTCACTACTGACGATTGACATCATTCGCTGAACTTCCTACGTTTGTAGTGAATCAGTGAAGACCTTTCCAGGAGTGTACATTGACTGCTCTAGATCAATGCCCTATCTCTGATGATATGGAAAACAATATATTTTAGTTGCTTTTACATCAACTCACGTTTTCATTGCTAATTATCCGAATGGGCATAACATGTTTTGCACAAATTATAAAAAAATGGAAAAATGTTTTCAACGGTCACGATCGTCGTCATTAGATCTACAGACTGTACAATCGTCAGGCGCAAAACAAAAGAGAACAATTTAGGGCAACTAGTCTGACCTAATTCCCTTATGTGCACAAATGGGATTGGAAATTTATATATATATAATTGTCGGGGAGGTACTATAAATAGCTCTGGTGGCTCTCAACGAAATACGCCTCCTTCGTCTGACATGTTAGATATGCAAATATATTAGAAGGAAACTCAGAAGAAGTTCACAATTGACGCCATGACCACCTTGAATGGAATGGTACCCTCAATTTGTTCATATTCGAAACAACCAAACGGGCAAAAAGATAGATTGGAGCAGGGCTATCTCGAAAACCCCATTTTTGAACTTATAATCCCTACTATACAATGACGATCCCAATAAATGTACGTACACAACTAGGAAAAATATATATAAATGCACTGTGCCTATATTTTGTAACTTTTTATCAGATAATTATGTCAGCTGATACCAATTACCTTTTTCTATGGCAATACAATCCGTTAGGTGATATTTCCGTTCCTCTACACAAAGAGGAATGCTGTTTAGAGGGAGGAAATTAGTTAGAAGGTAATTTCGCAATTTGGCAATGACTCTTCAAACTGATTCGCTAGAATCAGGAACATTGTTTGTGTACATTTCCCAGTTTGTATTAATAAAACGAAATTCCAATAAATGGTGAAAAACGTGATTATACAGGGCGTTGCTAATATTCATTGGTGTCGCATTGCGGCAGAGAGATTATCTTGAATATATCACAACATTCTGTTCAAAATATCTTCGTCGTTATAATGCTCCCCTCCAAAGGCCGAGATCTTGTTACATGAAAACAGCGGCTAAATATTGATTCCCCCGTGACTAACTCTTGAGTATGCCTATCCATGGTCTAGTTATACGCAAAGTCATGACCTCGAGGCCGGATTATGGTGTGAAGATTGAATATGGTTGATTACTGAATAGTGATTACACTAGTGTGACAAACTACGAACCACATTTCACCAGTGGGTATATTTGCCATGTAGAATGCCTGTTGGTCTTGTTTAGCTCGTTATTCGATCCATAATTTTGAACGAGATGCCAACGAATGCAGAGAACAAATAACTTATCAAATTAGATCGCAATGATGTTTTATATACACCATGTCTATGTCGGAATGTGTGAAACATCAATGGCGGATCTCCATCGCCTGTGTACGTGCAGCCTGCAGAGTACGAGCTGCACCCAGTAGACTAAGGGCTGCGTCCCACCCACTAAAATGGTTGAACATGTCTGTTTAAAACTGCATTTAACAACTATTTTGCAAGAGACTTCTTCCGATATAAACATGGTGTATGAACTAGTGAGCATCTCCATAGTAGTTTCCTGTGGATATATTTTGATCGCCGTCGAACAAATTGCGAGCGAGTAGTAAGAACGTTATATTAAACAGAATCCTCTTATTGGGTAACTTTTTACGAAATATGTGAAAATGTCGCTATTGAAGATACTTGGAAGTAACAACACGTAGTAATTTTTCATTAACGACAAACAGTTCGGTTCAATATTCGTTCCTTCATTTATATTGATGACGACAATCATTTGAGGATCATATTTGATCAATCCAAATGAATCTGTTTCCATAGGAAACGTTTTTGTGGTAGGACAGGTTAGTTTCGCCTCGTGTCATGCTTCCACCCAAAGGTGCTTCCGCTGACAAAGAATTACTCAAATCAGAAATTAATTAGGCTCATGTTTTTCCGTGTGAGGACACCGGTTGAACTCGCCTACTTTTTACGAAGAGTGCCCCAAAATAACGGACCGCCATTTAGCGTCCTTATCCGATGGTCCTAAGTACACTATTCCAACTTGCGGCCTTTGATGGTGTTTAAATACACACCGGTTCCAGTTTAACTAGGGCACAAATAACTATTCGTGTCTAACATTTATAATGACTCCGTAGAAAAAACGTTTTGTGCTCGGTAGTTGTGTTCAACTATCATTATTTCATTCCTAATGTGTTCCCAAACTATGGGTCGGTTATTTGGGGCTGTTACTCCGGTTATCATCGGAGTGTCGATTTTTCTTCTTACTGGTCTCTTTATCCGAGCATGAACCATGTAGTTGCTTGCTCTGATACTTCACATGTTCCTTCCATCATGTTTATGGTTTGCAGTAGATTAGATGGACATAGTACATGCCTCTAGTATGTTCTATACAGATTGTGGTATCTACATTTGAGGCTGATCAGATGCACCTCAGCTCAGCTCATCTATTTATAGATCCGCTTCATCTCGGTGATACCGGTTAATGTCTTGAAAAAGTGGGCGCTCATACAAAATATCAGTTTGAATGACAGACAATCTAATCGTTCGTTTCAACGAATTCTTCTCAGCTGATACACATTCTCTGATCGGCTATTGCTATTGAAAAACACCAGTTATGATATATTTTTAGGTGATTCGGATACGGAATTAGGCTAAGATGGTTAGCTCAGTCGACCAACGATATTATTTCGAAGCAGTGCGCATTAATGTTGAACATTCAGTCGGATTGATTTCATTACATTCAGGCATACAAACCATGCGTGAGAAGCTGCTGAATAGTCAGTGTAAATCAGCGTGTTAGGCTGTTCGCAATACATTCCTACATCCATCTGTTACAGTTTTAGGTAATGTCTTTCTTACTATTTGCTAATATTTAACGATCACATATCCCAAACCGTATTTGCTAATATTTACCAATTACATAATTATCCCACACCGATTGCAACCATCGATTGACTGGAGATAGGCCTATCCCAACTCCAAGTCTACGACTATCGTGATACCGTGCTATATTTGGAGGTAATCTAGCTAATTGGAACGATTCCATTCCCTAATATAGAAGTGGCTACTCTCCCACCGAACCACCTATAATACAGCTACGGGGAAGTAACCAAGCTGATTGAAATATAGGCTATGGTGCATTCGGTGCTTTGTGGACGGATTCATTTTACTTAGTTCGGATTTCTCTAACCCCTCAGAACGTCATGGATTCACGACGATGAATTATAATCAAAGAGGTATTGTACAAGGGTGTCAAATTGTTGCAAGCGTGTGACTTTATCATAGAGTGATCTGTGAACTCCGGTTGAAGAAGTGAGAACGAGACATCAGTATTGGATAGTAATGTCTGGCCTTGCCTGTGAATAAATGAATAAATAAGTTAGGTACTAAACCTTTATCTAGTATTATTGTTGTAGAATACGGGGGGAATTCCGAGCAATCTGAACATTATTCCAGTCCAAGAGGCAGCATATTATAAAAACTCCCAGACGATAACCGTTTAGTCGTACGGCGTGATTTATATTATGTTAGTCTATTCTTATGATCGATAGAAATCGCTTCTTCTCCGTATAGTTAAAGTGTGTAAACCAGTTCACTACCTATGCTTATAATGTCTAGAGTCTGAGATAATAACGAATTTTTACTCAACGGATAATGGAACAATATTAAAACAATATTTAGATCGTAAACTCGCAGTATCCTATACAGAATATATACCAACACCATGCACACTGCCTCGTCGATGTATATCAGTAAATCAATGAACAGCACATCATTCGGAACATTTACCTAAGGTTACACAACAGTACACCAACATGATTTCGTTCTCTCCATCGCGCAAATCTTCGGGAGCTGATTGGGTTCGTTTGAGCTATTGAACCGTTGAAAGTATTTATATAATGTAGGCTACTCTGATTGCTATGTTGCGTATGTTTTTTCGAATCCGCATAAATAAAACTGTTCCAATTGAAAATTCGACGACACTGGCCGATTATGTATAGAGGGACTCTGCGTTATTTCAGGTGTTGAACATTGAGAGTAAACTTGCGAAGAACGCAGGATATCGCTACGGTGTGCGTGCGGATTAGATTCCCTATCAGTCTTTGAAAGTTTTACGATATGTTTCAGTCATCGCCATCTTGTCGCAACCTATCCACGAGTGATATGCCCGTTCTATTACCAACAGCATAACGACTGTCCGAGTACCAGTAATGAGAATAAAGGCAAACATTTTAGCATAGCCGCAATTTTCCATTTCCGTGATATTTAAATAATTGTAAGCGTAGTCAGAACATCTGACAACGGAAAGGAAACAATTCCAAACCGAACTAGACATATCGGTCATTGCCAATAATACACGTACTGATATTAATATTGGAGTGGTAATAACGGCCATCTTCTTGAAGCAAAAAGAATGATCTCATGAGAATTCCGGCTACCTCCCGAGAATTCGTGATGTTATAACTATAGTTAAGATAGGAATCAACATAAATGTCAACCACCCGTGATCTGTAGAGCATCACCTCGCGGGAATCCAAATTGGAACAGAAGTGTCAATAAAGAGAAGAAGCTCTAGAGTTGGCTTTAGTCGTGGTTATCATAATTACCTAATGTATTGCCTGATACACTGTTGATTCGTTCATCATCATTATATTTTGTGGAGGGCTCCTCCAGAAATTGTGTTAATGGGAAAATGTAGGATGTTAGAATGGAACTATAGCAACAGGTGTAGTGCAGTATTGTGTTGCTGATACATAGCTCTCAGCGAACTATGTGATTCCATATTAAATACTAAATTTGCAAAACTTGCAAAACATGAATTCCAGAGGTATTGATGGAATATTTAGGGACCCAACTCACCATCACATCATTCATGTTTACCTCGAGCTTTGATTGTAATATATCCATTACACACTTACACTCGGGTGCTTGAGGAGGGTATGATGGAGATGAGAACATGACAGTGGTTCGTCAAGTTGGTGCCGGAGAGAGAACGGGGAAAGCCAGACTGCTGCGACACCGACACCGACAGGTAACAGGTCATTACACACTGTTCAAGTTCGTTATTGAATTTGATACATTTATTTGATTGTGGAATTGCGTAGAGTTATGGCATAACGATCTGCAAAATGTAAAGTAAACCTGGTCAGATGTGTGGATACAGCAGGCGCATTCAATGTGGTCTTGTCCTATTGGTAAAGGGTTGGTCTTGACAATAATGTAACCCATTTCCAAACACATATATCAGGCATTACATGCAGTGAAACAATTCGGACATTTCAGAAACACAAGATCAGCTACAATACCTTTGAAACGTTGATGGAGCAACATAACCCTGTTGACAGCGGGCCTGATTATGATGACGTTACAATCTGCTTGTCCACAAATTTCGCACATGGAAGGATACCTATGGAACAAGCCTACATAGTTATTTCGATCGAACATTAATGCTCTTCTTGTATATTTTGAAATATATTATCCATATTCTCAGTTGTTAACATTGAAATGGAATATTATTCCCAACTCCGACCGTGTCTAATGAAAGACGATGCAACTGAATGATGATTGATAGGTGTTTCAACAGCTGTGGACAGTTCTCTACACCGACGATATTTGTGTTTATGCAGAACAAATACGATTAAATGCTTCAAGAGCTCCATAGTCTGTGTGATTTTAATTCGTTTCGGCAACTCTTTGCACGACATTGGGCTCTTATAAATGGTTTGGAATGAATCTGGAAAAATATGGCAGATCCCCATTTCCATTGTATATAGCTTCTGAGTATAATAGTGAAACGGCAACTACTGAACTAACAAATAACAATATTACCTCACATAGGCTACGTTTGTTTGTTCTGGTATAATGTTGATAATATATTCATAGACTAAACTCTGACATAATCCAGCTTGATATATCCTAGTCCAAAGGAACGCATTCTGTATATTATTAAAATATCATTAGGTCTACTCTGTCCGACAGACGCAGACCTCATAAATATACAACATACCTACAACATGTGTTAATTGGCGCAGGCTCACCCATTCAGTTGCCACGATCACAATAAAATCCTGGAACATCCTTTTCAAGACTTCGCATTTCTCTTTATTGAATCTAAATTCTGACCCGTAGCATACAAATCGAGTGACATACCCCCTCTCCACAGCATGCTGGAGGTCGTCTATAAATTGGTAGGCGGATCTGATAGCAACATTATTATATTTTAATTATGTTAGTAACACCTTTGAATATGATCAGTAATTCGATAGTCTCATCGCACTGACTTGATGCCGTGGAGTTTATTACGAAATGAGTACATACATTTTGCCGTAGTTATGCATGTGTACCTAAGTGCGAACGATACAGTTTCTTCTACAGTTGATGGTGATGTATTACAAATGGGAGAATGCAGTAAAGTCAAGCTCTTCATCAAACCATTGCTTTATCTAACTCAATATTCAATCAAACTCCCAATCATGCATGTATTTATAGCATAAACTGTTGTCAAAGTTACTCTAACGTATTTTCAAACAGCTCCAATAAGGATGGGCATTTCGTTCACAGGCTTTTCAGTTTGTGGTTACATTGGCCTATATGTGCAAAAGTTAGCTAGTCAATCTATCTCACGACCCGACAACGACCTCACGATACGTGAAAGATTGAGTATACATTAATACAGCATAGCCTGACGTTCTACTCGCATATCGTGGGGTCAAAACGTTTTTTTTTGTATATTATACGACCATAGCTTTCAAACTGTGGCAACTGCATTCATTTGTATATCGTGCCAATGTAGCATCTTGTATTAGACACAAATCTGACTATATTTGAAAAAACGACTCTATTCTCATGCTATAAATCACTCTCAACTTTCCATCCCTCATTCGCGTGGTCAAATATATGTTACGCACAAGTACAAGTGTTGTCCATATTGTACTTATGTTTGTTCTTCGTACGACTCTCGGCCTTGTTTTCAATAACGAAAGAAATATTATGTAACCCATGTTCGCTCCTGAAACTGAAATGTTACTTGTACGATTATCCAATACGTGTTGTTCTCACAGATTATTAATGTATAATGTTACGAGTTCGAATACGAGTTGGAGCAAGGCACACCCTCCTTTTTATAACATAGAACGAATGCATTTACATTTGAAATCTAACATATATCTTCGTCACCGATATACACTTTTCGTCTTTGTCCTAAGATGCCTCATATAATTTGATTATATATTTCCGTCAGCTCTTACCTTACTATAGTTAGGTATTTCAATTCATTTACTAGTTGAAAATCATGTGGGCAGTGCTAGGTTACCATAGAGTAGGCATAGTAAATTGAACATTTAGAACAACACAATTGGCTATAGCCTGTATACCATATTTAGTTATAGGCTGTGTGTGCAAATCAATGACTCACTTCGAATAAATTGATGACACATTGACCTAACAAGGTTTCACGACATACCTAACCATTGTGAGGATGGTGAGATAACTACGAACATTACTGAGTAAGGTTGCACCCAATTGGAATCCGCGTCAACCTAAAATGCCTATATCAATGCAGGCCAATTTCATTTTTCCATGTGAATGTGATGATACCAATATCGTACCCGCTCATCGACCTGATAATAATGTAATAAGCTAGATTTATAACAATCCTATTAATGCTATATACTATTATAATCACATGTTCAACTTCCCACTACTAATTATTTGAATTATTCGCTATACTTCCTACTTATGTCGTGCATCAGTGAAGGACCCACCGGGAGTGCTCATTGACTTATCCAAATCAGTTCCCTAGTTCTGATCATATGAAAAACAGATGTTTGTAACTGTTACATTAGTTCACGCTTTCAACGCACATTATCGTAACTTTGTTTAAATGGTGCTCGTAATGGGCCTAACAGGTAGTGCACAGATTATATAAAAAAAATATGGTTTCAAAGGGCCCAAGTTGTCATTGGGTTCACAGACTAAAGTCGTGGAAGGTGCAGAAAAAAAGAACAGTCTGAGGCAACTAGTCTGACCCTATTCCCGTCATGTGCACAAATGCAATTGTCAATGGCCTAAAGAATTGTCACTATCTTCAACTTGAAATTGGCCACAGTGACTCCGTCACCACGGTGGCATTGCATCAATTAGGAGTTATGGACTGAAATTACTCCTGTCGAACAGTCAGTAATAATATATCATTTTTGAGGAATGTTCCTGACTTCCTGTTGTTATTCGAATCTGTCCGCGGCAATGTATGGAGAATAGGAAGCATTACTAGAATTGGAACAGTTATTCACGGGTACAATTAAATCATTGACGAATATTAATAATACGAATATTATTCAATATTAAATAAGTGAATAGGCAAGTTAAATAATAGGTTTGGGTTGCCGGCGCAGCATCTAGTGTTGCTGCTTTGTGGGCAGCCTTGAGAAAAAACATATGGGACTAGGGAGGCAGGGTCGGGTCCTGGAATCAAAATTAACTAATTTTGTGTTCGGATCCTCGAGCCAGGTGTGCTCTGTTATATGTTGGAGGCTCGTGGAAGCCTCGTCAGGTTGATGCCTATTGGGAGACATGATACATTGAAACCAGACTTTGGATTCTGCCCTCGGTGGTATATTGGGGCTTCATCAGTGGCACCTATTAAAAAACGTTTTGTCTCGTTCTAAGAAGTAACTTTGAGTGTTATTTCTCAATTCTGTGTAAAATTTGAAAGGTAACGTTGTTATTAGCCTCAGTTATTCGGAACTGAGCCCATATGCCTAATGTGGAAGGCAGCTACAGGGTTGATTTTAATATCCATTTACGCATTTACAAGTCTTTGTATGCGTGCATGATTCAATCGATTTTGATGAATGCCTCACGATGTCACTCGAAGAGCTCCTTGATGCGAGAAGTGGTCCTCTCCTACAAGCGCATTTTGATGAATGCACATGATTTCACTCAATTTTGATTGAGTGTATACAATAGGCTTGGAGAGATCATTGACAAACTTCCGGAGTCGGTCAACCTCTGTTTGCGGGTATTGTCAATACAGGAAGTCGCGAACATTGTTTTTTGAACATATCGCCTACCTGTGTGGAGCAACAGTCACATCTAAAGAGCGCAACTGATGGCACTATTATAGGCAATATTTTAATTCCTATACAAGAGGATATTGGGGAATAAAATTCCGCGATTAATCAATTGACTCTCTGTTGAAATATGTTCCAGTTGAAGAATTCATGTGTAAATTGAACAGGTGAATCCAGAGCCGAGTGTTTCTTCTCGAACGATGCACTTAACGGAATATTGGTAACTACCAAACTGACGCAAATATGTCACACTGACGAGCGATGTATACACGCATACAATGCATCCACGTGGCGTGGCTCTTCCTGAAATCGATTGTCCAAAATGGCAGTTTCCCTATTTACCCAAGATTTGCTATCTGGTTTCTTGGGGAGAGCGGCTGATTATTGATTTGTGACTGGCCACTTCAAGGTGTACCTCTATGTGAATACAGTGTTTTGCACAGTCACATGGGATGCGAGAATATACTACAGATGAAGTAAAGTTGTAAATACACATAGAACAACGTGTCCTGCGTCCAATAACTGCGACGAGGCGAGAGCTTGATAGATACAGGTTTCCTGACGCATAGTTCCTCGCTCTATGAAAATGAAATGCCTACTGACATTGATAATTCCAGGAATACTGATTACCCGATGTATAAATATGAGATATGTCACTTGCATACTAAATAAATGAACTGGCAGATATTTGTATATACTGGGATATGAAATATATTTAAAATAGTAATTTCATCAGTTTAAACCTAATAAAATATTGATAAAGTTCACATCATACGACTTCAGATCTGAATCAGTCTCAAAACATAACATTATATTCTTCAACTTTCATGAGCATGTAATGATTGTAGGAAAGACGAATAATGAAAGAGGGACTATCGAAGGTATGCAGCACATTGGGTGAGCTACGCAGGAGGTGGGTAAAATGTCGTACAACTTCAAAAATATTCATCACAGGGTTTCGACTGATGAATTGTGGTGTTGCGAATCATTGGCTTTATTAATATACATATCATTATTCAAAAACAGCTCAATAAAGGTTGATAAATGCCTGGACGACCATGTACAAATATTAGATAGTAATGTAAATGACATCCTCTCTTTTCATTAAGTAAAAGTCTAGCCCTTGTTTAATAACACATGTCAGGGAATATGTATTTATAGGTAAAATGACATATCTTAAACCAGCATCTATATATATGTAGGGAATTGTGATAATATGTGTTCAGCACTCTCGAAAATGTATGCTTTTGACAATATACTTCAACCAGTTGTACATTCATTTGTTATGGTTCGTCGTTTGATTTCGCTTTCGCTATATGAGGCTCGCCTCAAAACATCGCTTCCCTCAACATTGATCACTTCAAATTAGGACTGAGATGTCGTTACAATGAAATAGCGGCCAAATATTGATTTCCTCCTGAATAACTCCCAAGTATGCCTATGCATGGTCTAGTAGTATGCAGAGTCATTGACCTCGAGGCCGGGATATGGTGTAAAGAATGAATATTCGTATCTACTATACCCTGCTGTGGCTAACCAATAAAACACGATAGTTAAATACCACAGACACACACACTTGATACTACGAACATCTGGTGTCATCTTTATATGGAATCAGTGTTGGCCTCTCTCAGTTTGTTTCCTGATCATTGGAATAATGTTCAAACAGATGCTTACGAACGCAGGAAACGACAAACTGTTAGTCTAAAATAGATTATAATTATTTATCGTGCTATGACTACGTAGGATTTTTTTGAACAACTATGGTGAATTCCACGCTAGATCCACTAGTTAGAATATGGTTTGTGAATATCTTATTAGCTCAGTCGGTAGAGCTTCTGGCTACTGCTATGATCGTGTTGAGTTAACCCAGCGAAAGGCAAGTGAGCTTTTTAGGTATGCCCTTAGGCATGACGCTCCATCTTCATTGCCCTGTTGTACCAAATGTATTTAAGGACATATGAGGGAATCGAGTGCAAACTGCACTGCGACTTTGCCTATTCCTAACGGCACACATCACTTCTTCACATAATACTACAATGTGGCATGATACTCATTTCTATTGATATGAGCTTATAATCACCGTATTATGCAAGGAGACGTTGCAAGCAATAATCATGAAGAACTGTTAATCAAGTATCTCCGGGGTAGTTTTCTGAGCCGAATTGTGATTGTCATCAACCTAATTAATTAAAAATGATGGAATGAGTAATAATATACGAAATAAAATGAAGCGATCGAATTGAATTGCTGGATGGATTTCTTAATTGTCCCACATCACCCTTCACTGAAGAAACTGCCTCGCAGTTCCATAGCACAAACTACAGTGATATATTATATTGACCCGTTTCGTAATAACACGGCATCAACTTAATGCAGTGCTTGAAACTACTGAATTGCTGATAATATCCAGAGGTGTTACTAACATAATTAGGATACAATAATGTTGTTATCAGATCCGCCTAACAATCTACTGACGACCTTCAGCATGTTGTGGAGGGGTGATGTATATTACTCGACTCGTATGCCCCCGGCCAGGATTTCCATATATTAAATAGGAATGTGCAGTTGTACAAAAGATGTTCCAGGATTACAATACCGTGGCAACTAAATGGGTAGTACCTGCAGCAATATACGCAAGTTCTACGTGAGTCGTATATTCATGAGGTTTTCATCTGCCAAAAAGAGTACACTTACTTTCTTCCTATTTTGATATAAGGATGTATTCTTCTGCATGGACTAAATAATAGAACTGAATTATGTTAAATATGAGGAATTATACTTATTATTCAACAACAAAAGAACACAGCCTATGTGAGTTTTATTGTTCTGTGTTGGTTTATGAGTGTTTGATTTACAGTCATTACATTCGATGCAATCTGTTAATGGAAATTGAATACTGAATAATCTATCTGATCCGTTTCAACTCATTATAGGAAGCCACTATTGTGCTACAACTATTTTTTTATTTGCACAATCTCTAAAAAAATTGGAGCAGTAAATCGTATTTGTGCTGCACAAAGACAATAATCATTCATGTGGAAAACTGTCGACAGTTGAATTTATTATTCCTCGTCATTTATTAGTTTGGCTTTTCATTAGACATGTCCGTATATGGAGGTTCTAGTCCATCGGGTATAAAGATAATAATACTTATTTATTATAATGTTTACAAAAGGGAATATCAGTTATTTATTTCAATATTTACGAAGACGAACATTAACAATTGATTGTTTCAAAGACTGATTAGTCTCGTTCAGACCGCAAAACAAATTTTCACCAATTTAGTGAAATACATCGAAGAATTTGTTTTCGTAAAACTGGCAGAAAGGAACCTGAAAATCAACAGCACAAAGACTGAGAAGTTTTTGATCACAAGAAATGGAGATGAGGATCGGAGGAAGTGTAAATATGAAGGAAGTTTGCTGGGGACCAATGAAGATATCAACCGACGGATCGGCAAAACCAATAGTGCTTTCAACAATCTGTCAACTATCTTCAAGAGCCAAAGAATGAGCAAAACAGTCTTCGAGGCACCAATAAAGAGTATTTTTCTATATGATTGCGGATTGCGAGGCACAACGAGAGACCTCAATCGCAAAATTGACACTCTTCAAGAAAACTCCTATATACGTATTGTCCTGAACATCAGATGGACCACTTTGTTGGGAAGAATAAAGTCGCAATTCAAGGACGTCAACATATTAAGCAATTTCGAGGAAGCAATAAACCTAGCAGGATCGCGATGCGTGGCGGAGAATAATCACTGAGACTCAACCTACTACTTTTACGTGTTATTCTTATACACAATAGTTGATGGAGATTTACAAATTACAAGTTAGGGTCAGAGGTTGCTTAAGCCCCGGTCCACCTTCGCGACTAAGCTCCGCGAATGACCGCGGATGCAGTACGTATTCCAAAATCGCCATAATTCGCCATCATTCGCCATCGTACGTACTGGGTTCGTGTTGGTTCTTGTTGGAGTCGCGATGATTCGTAGGGGTTCGGCTCTATTCGCGGGCGGGCCGCGAATGTTTTGAACTGTTCGAAACATTCCCGGCCATTCGCCGCCGATGCAGTAGTCGTACTGCATGCGTACTGTGTTCGTACCGGGTTCCTACTGATGCATACTGGTATCGTAGCGATTCGCAGTGGTGACTGTCAATGCTTTTCCTATGCAACCCATGCGACCCAGAAGAATGCAGTACGCATGGTCACGAACCAGTACGCATCCCGTATATGGAGAGACGCCAACTGGCCCCAAAATGGCATCCGCAAGTGACAGGACCTCTTTTCCTGGACTGTCTCAATTCCC
>JAUOBX010058872.1:0-13446 GCA_032360705.1 Eupentacta quinquesemita
TCCGACTATTTCTCGGACATAGTCGTTCGTCCTAAGGTCGGTATATAAGATGCCAGGTAGTTCGGTCTATGAAGCCTTGATTCGTCTTTTGTTCTGAGCAAGACGTCCACGTCTCGCACCCGTGCAGTATGAGGGAAATGCCAAGTTTGTGTGTAGCCTGAATTTCACTCCCGTGTTTTTGAAGCTGGATACTTTTTCCAGACCCTCGTTGTTCATAGTGACATGAGCATTGATGGTGTTCCTACCGTTCACCAGTATCTTTGATTTATCCTGGCCTTTGTATATCAAGTTTCTTGGTGAGGTCTTGGAGCTCTTCGATGTTGCCTCCAATCAGGTCTATATAATTAGCGAAGCGAATATTGAAGATCGGTTTATTGACCCTGAAAAATTTCCTGCATGAACTAGCTGGTTGTTCAGGAGAACTGTCCTGCTAGTTTGACTGTACAGTGAATGGATGTCTTCAATGAGTCCTTCCTCGATGTTGAATTCCCCCGGGACATGCCAAAGTCCATCATGCAAATGAGGTTGTGGGAGAGATCACGCCGGAGCTGGATAGTATTCTCCTGGTTACCTACATCCGTTATGAACTGACAGAGTTGAATACATATCCACAACCAACTACGTTTCTCTAGTACCATTCGCACTCTGGCAACACGCAAGGCACATGATCTCAATACATATCGCCAAAATGTGTGTTGCTCAATATGTTCACATGCTAATATGTTTTCAACAGCAACAAGCTATGAGCTAACAAGCTAACAAGCCACCGTTCGTGGTTTTCGAACGGCCTTGAATTGTCTCTCCGCAAATAATTATGTTTACCAGTATACTCTTTATTTGCGGTCGATGGACGCTATTTTATTATTACTTGTGTTCGCTACTAAATCTACACACACACGTGCAGTGTCTGTAACGCAAGGAATTTGTCGCCTGGAGGGAATGTCAGGTCATTATTGATACTAATCAAATCATTATTGTGAGTGTATTACGCGGCAAATAAGAAGGTTGAAAGCCGCAAGTCTGAACGCTGCTAATACGTCAGGTTTTAAAGTACGGTACTGTTAAATAGAGAGAGAGATAACCTAAACTGACTGACAGACGGGAGGACATACAGTGAAACAACCCTATAGGCAGAGAGATTGTCCAGCAGTTGATGGACACGAGGATAGGCGGAGGAAGTAGATGGATCGTCAGCCTCTCTGAGGTTGATGAATATAAATATATGGGATAAAAACGATTTTACATGTTCATCTGTCGGATAACTAAGAGCAGTAGCCGCCCAAACAGTACGGCTTTCGCCTAATTCATCTTCTGAAATTGAGTATGAGTGGACATGATATTTTTTTTTTGCCTTCCTTAACCTTCCATACTAATAATTTGACAATACATGAGGCTAGGCAGAGCCTGATACACCAATAACTGCATATTTATCTCATGAGCACGTACTTTTGAGTCAAACGGTATTGGATCATTCCACTCACAGCAAGTATCATCTCAAGCGGCGTATAGCGTATTTTCCAAGATAATACATTATACCGTTTTTCATCCAGTGCGATTGTACCTCTGAGTGATGTGATAAAACAACGGCAAATAGTTTTGCCAACGTCGACTCGTTCTATTTTCGATATGCTGATAAGTAAGAATAACAAACTGGCAAACAACAAACCAGACAGCCGTTAGCGACTGCAACTGACATCCGTTGACCTTGAATTTCAATCTCCCAAACGAATGATGTATCTTTTATAAGATTTAATTGCAGTTCAGCAACCCATCAGTACCTGGGGTCGATACAACGCTATGTATTCATTACATCGGTTTGGCGCCAATTCTATAGACACACGCGTGACTGTCTGTTGGGCAAAATTGTTGTCGCCCGGAGGTCATATATATTTATTAGTAGTGATAATCAGATAGAACTTAATCTCAAACGTGGTACGCAGATCAAGAAAAGGGTAGAGTGCTGCGAGGAAGGCCAAGTAAAACATAAACGCGTGTACAACGTGCGATTTGAACGGTAAAATCTTACTAGCCAAGTCACCTAATTGAATGTCATTTGCCGGGTGAGGTTGCATTGTGACAGTCGTCATTACTTGAATTCAATGTACGCTAATCGGTCGAATCGGCGAGTTTGGATATCGGTAAACCCAATCTTAGAGGCGCGTATGCGTTTCAATTGGTCACATGAAATGTCACAATTGGGGACCTCGGAATTCTAGTAGTTTTCATGTGATTCAAACAAAATTGACGAGTAAGTAACATTGTTCAGAGTTTTGATTTGTTATCACAATGCAAGCCGTTTTAACAACACGAGTATCCAATGGAAATGATTCTGTCTATTTAAAGTTCCAAGATATCATATACATTGGCAAAACCATACAATGGTAAATTTCGTTTGTAGTGCGAAAGTCAGTGCATGTCTCTCTCTCTCCTCACAAGCTCATTGTACTGGATAATTCTGAGGTCATTTCATGCTCTCTTCCACGAATACCACTGCAATAGTGCACAATCAAGATGTACTTAATTGTCTATAGTGTAGCATGACATGCTATAAGTATGAATAAGGTGTCGTAAGGCTTCATATATTTTGTTCAGTTATTTAGTTTAATCGCGAGCAGATAGAGTAGCTGATTAAGAACACCAACTGATACCAGAATGTATTCCCACGTATGTCATTGATACCCCTGGTACAGACAGGTATTCCTTGATTCTGGGAACACCAAATAGCCTACTTGTCGCCTGAAAATCGATAATTTCGCCTGCACCATGACAGGTGGGATGTATCAAATATATATATTTGGTGAAAGTCGTTACAATTAACCCCCGGCGTGACCTACATTAGGCGTCATCTGCTTTGATAGTAATCGCATAGCTAGTATATTCGATTTCCACATGGTGTTATGGAATATTATATAAACTGTTTTCCCATGATGACAAGGTATATATATATAGAAATGTACCTCATATATTTATGAAACGTATATAGAACTAATGCTTGAAAGAGTCAATAAACCTTACACGTATACTGTGGAACTGTTCCACAGCTGCTGCACAAAATGGCGGCCATTCCGAAAGAGAGTGTGAAAGAGAGTCATTCACATCCAGTACGTCACGTGGTATAATATATATGGAAGGTATGCGTGCAATGAGTGGCATAGTGACCATCACAGGTAACATCATACATGAATGTCACGAAACGTCCTACTTCCAGAACTTACATCATGCACAGACATGTACGAATGTAGGCCCTGTCTGCAATGGTGACAAAATCGGTAATACTGTCTGCTCTGCTTTATCAAGCCTCCTATTATCCTTGCGTGAGATGGGTGCAGACAGTTAATGTGTGATGGCGCCTAGTCATGGTAATAACATAATACTAACATAACACTAGCATCTATGATGTCAACATGGTATATCCCCACATTCGAGCGATCAGTGAGAGACCGATTATGCCAATTTTACATTTGGTGAGCTTGAAACGACCTCCATGTTTTGGACACATCCACCATGTTTCGACGAATCCAACAAAGTTAGGTAAACCGCATAAATTACACAAATTGGACCTCTGATGACCTTGAATTTACCTTCATGTTGGTCAGGACCATGTGACCATCTATAGTCCACACCAACCAAGTTTCTTTCAAATCCGAGACAGTTAGGAAAACTGCATGAATTAGGCTACCCAAATTTGACCTCTGATGACCTTTAAATCACTGCCATGTTTTTCGGGATCAAATGTAGTCCACATCCACCAAGTTTCGTGTGAATCCAATACAGTTGTGAAAATTACGACGAAGACGAAGGTGCCGCCTCTGGAATGACCTTCATCTCTACAAGCTACAAACATTCAGTCAAATTGAACAGAATACCTATCACATGAGCCACGGACAAATATTCGACTTATCAATTATTTGAATGAATAAATGTGTAATCGAAAAGTAATCTGTTCAACGACAAGCGTGTTTTCAGAGTGTATGGATCAGTACGCTAATAACGCGGTCTCCTAACTATCGTCATCATCCTCGCAAGACCTCAATCATTTTTTTTACCCCTGTATACTGGTGACAGGTGGCCCATTCAACAGAAGTCTCTCCATTGTGATAGAATTCCAGTTTCTGATACTACCACCCACGGTTGATAGGACAACATCATTTATTCTGGGCAGTCCATATGTTCTATTGATACATTGCGTGTGCCTTTACCCGTCCTTTGCCTTGCCATATATAACACCGTGTTATCAACACGATCCGTTACAGCTCCGCGAAGTGTGAAAATCGCTATTCACCATATTTCCCTATATTTGGTAAGCCAGGCGAGTGGAAAATTCCAAAGCAAAGACCTTTCTGATAACTTCTTTAATGGACAACGTGGGTGTCATGTGTGTCGTAATACAATATTATAATATACAGTCGGGTCCGAGGGGATGATTGAAGACATTGACGATGTATAATAATGATAATACATTGCATAATGTAGCGTTACTCTTATGAACAAGTGCTCAAAGACTCAGTAATGATTTGCCATTACATGTATTTTAGTCTCAGACGAATTCAATATCATCTGACACTGTCGTTAACTGATACCTGACCCATCTTTGAGTGAATAATTGCTACTTCTAGTCTCTTACTGATGTTATGTTTAGGGTTGATGAACAATGGTTCGTATCTTGCCCTGGTATGGGGTTGACATTTATTCGCCCATAATTCCTCAGTGAAGACACAGTATAAGGTGCTAACAATAGACTATTTGAATTTGGTGAAAGAACTCAACCGACGTTGACGCTCCTTAAAGTTTTATTTTCCATCCCATACCGTATGAACTGTGTGCTAAATAGGACATACTGCTATATCTACACTCTCATGAAATCAATTTAGCAACCTGCCAGATTTAATTGCTACAGGTTCAGGAAGCCACTCAAGACTCATCGAGGAATCCTAACGTGCTCATCTTGGATGAGCACCGGCGATAACTCGCCTCCTCTTCGCGACTAGTGCTCAGATGTTATCGAATCAGGGATTTACAATAACCAATCCCTTCCTGCTCCCGGGACCGCTATTTTAGGTCCTCATCCGATGGACGACTGGTAATAATTCGTATTCTAGCAGAAACTAGACTATACATAGGCTTACAAATCATCAGCAAACACTCATAGCATAGTTTGCAATTTCGCTAATGATAAACAAAATATACCATTCATGGCAGTTCACTGTGGTATAGTCAAATACGATCAAGTATGCGTAGTGCAAGATGGCTAGTTAAGGCGCCTGGGTATTACGGCTTCATTAACCGTAAAGCCTTCAAATTAAGCCCTACGAATGTCAAAAACGATCAACCCAGCATCGATTGACTGACAACGTAACTCAAGTTAGCTCACTAAATTCATGTAGCGTCGCCCCTACATCCATATGCAACCCGTTCCACAGACTCATCTGTAATAGTGCCACATTGGGGATGCCAGTCTATTCTCCAAATGTAAGTAGGCCTACTGTGAAAGTCATTTGGTTGGCACTCCAGTTGCGCTATTAAACTGTATATATGTGTCAAGTAAATTGCGGTCTGACAACATCTGCCTTTTATTCGCATCATTGACTGCGGGTTTCCCAACTGAGCGTTCCTTCCTTTCTTTATTTTTCAGTCACGCTCACACATAAAAACCGAACTCTCGTCCTGCGGATATAGTTCACACAAGAAGGCGTCACACAATCACGCAGAAACACAAAAACCTACTTGGTGGCATATATTCTTCTGCCCTCTACGAGGGGGTCGAAGAATTAGACGTCATTATTTTGAGAAATAATTGTTGTTATATAAACTGGAGAATTGACACGTCACATGGCTGAATACTATAAACAGGTATCATGTCACGTATGTTTGTCATATGTCAGTGTCATATGACGTCTTCAATTGTTCAGACAAGATGCATAATTTACAGGTGACGTCATATTATACGTGGCTTTTAGGAAGTGGCCTATACTGTGCTCATTTAATACAAGTATTCGCAGATGGATTTTTACAATGAAATTGACAGAAGATATGGCTATTTGAAGTGGCGCATATGACGAAAATGATACATCAAATACGCACATCCCAATATCTGAAATATTAGCACGTTCCCAATTTGAGTTCGTCTGTTTCACTTGAACTCGTTGATGGGACTTGTAAAGACCGCCAAATCAGAAAGCTGTATCTTTATAGCAGAAAGATAGAAGATTAACATATTCACAGACGATGGATCTCGTATATTCTTTGAGGCAGTAGTTTTGTGACAGTCGATAATTATACATGTGAATTTGTTTACAGTGACTGATCATTACGATAGTTTCTGTGGGTATTCACAAGGGTATTGCGCAATAGTAATTACGCATTATTTTCGCTCACATATCGACAGACGTTTGAACGAAATGTTTATTCTATCAGTTTTGAAACGACTATGATCACTCAATGGATATGGTACTGAGAATGTAAACTCATGTAATGAACTGCATGCGGTTGAAATCCTATTTCATCAGGCCTCCGACAACGAACCGCTGCATAAATAATTTCGAGGTTTCGAGTTGACCAATCGATTGGAACAACTTTGCCTATTATGACTGAACAGTTTCTTCCCCATAAAAACAAACATCATAACTTCAGATATATCGAGATTGTACTCGGGAGGATGTAACGAACCGGAATCTTAGTGGCTAGCAACGTTATCGAGTTGTATAGATACAATGAATATCCGAATTACGTATCACGGTGTGGGGTAACCCATTACACAGCGTATTAAGATATCTCTATCTACAGTGACATGCCTCCTCCCGCCGCCACACTTGGGATCTCGGCACGACATGGAACTAACTTAATATCTTTATTTTTCGTAATAGAGAACAGAACAGGTATGTTGGTTGCTAACAACGGAGTCGAATAGTAAAGTGTTCTTCCGATTCACTGAACCCAGCCAGGTTCAGCATTAGCACTCGTCGACACTTTGTTTAATCAGTTCATGGATGTATCAACCTATAGGGAAAAGATCACTAACAACTTTAAGAAGATATGACTTTTGGTTCGGTATCGCACCATCACCCAATTATACATATTTTTGTTTCCTTCCATAATAACATGTTTTCAAATGAAAATCAATTTCTCTTTTCAGGGAAAATAGTTGTTTAATAAAGTATTGCTCACCTCTGCAAAGCAACGCCGACAGTAATAGGACGAATATGGTCTTAGTATCCATTAATACCATTCCTAGGGAAGATGTCGCAACCGCGCAGATATCCCGTTTACACCTCTCCATGCGATCGGCAGCAAATGACGCGAACTTGATATGACGGCCTCCCGACTAGGATCGAGATTTAACTTCATCCCTTACAAATGTGAGCCTCGGCTCCAATTTGTCGCGGAGCGACCTGTCCCTCTGGTTGATGTGAATTAAAATGTTTTAAAAATGTACCAGCTCTAACGAAGCATGATCAACGAAACTCCTAGCCCCGACCGGCGTCGTAAACGCTATCCGAGATAAAATCGTCCTGCAGTATGAGCCGAAGCTTTCGAATATGATTCTGGGCTCCGCTTGGCAATGGCAGTCCTGCCACATCACGACTGGGAGAGAGAAAGTTGCGCCGAGTAAACTGCGTGTCTATTGGTGAGAGATCGCGAGCTATGTGTACTGCGGTAATTGTTCTCGATATTGAAGTTGTGACGGTGTCGCACGGGCATCTACCGTGTTTGTGATACCGACTAATTGGGTTAAACCAGTTCACTCTGAGAGAAATGTGCAAAGAATCGATAAATTCGAAATTCACCCCGACATCGAATTACAGGGGGGCTTAGTATGCGTGACGTGGTTTGATCGATATCTCGAAACAATACAATACAATAGACCAGTATGTGCTGGCGTGGTAGCAAGCAGATGTGTATCGTTCAGTATCACGCTACAACTACCACACTTTACCACATGTGACAGAAATCCTTCGCAGTACGTAAGCGCAACGGATCTGGCCATCTTGTGAAGTTGGTGCTGAACTTGTGGCGTACTGCTTACAGTATATCTGTTCACTAACCTCGTGCATCAGTTCAATAACAGTTTTCAAATCATGTGGATAACTAGTGTTTGCGTGGGGTACTTCAAAAGTTATCTGGAAGTTTTTGGTAGTATCATATAATTGTGCAGAATATGAACAGGTTGAAACAAACAAAACAGTATGTATATAATACATAATGAAACAATAACAATTATCGTGAAAATACTTTTCATGAGGTTATAGTTGAGGACAATTGAGGAATCATTTGAAAAAAGTCGTTCTTTTCGTTCTAGTGATTTAGGAAATGAATATATCAAGTATGCTAGTATGTTTTCAGGACATTGCTCTTGCAAACGTATTGAAAGCATATACGGTACGCCTTTATCCTATAAAATAGGCATATCCCCCCTCATCGAAGTACCTGAATCTTACATTAGTATAATTATGTACAATATTAAATTAGGAATGGTCATGCGGTAAATGTGTTGCCTACACAATAGTTAATTATATCACAATGATTATTGGAACCGTGATTCTAGAATCCGGGCACTGATATAACAGCCTTGATTCATTAAATTCCGTGAATTGAAATTCTGAATATGCATTAACAACTTGAACGCGAAACACACGGATGATTGACGTTGTCATCAACTTTCAGTCGGACCGACATACGGTATTGAACTGACACTATGTGATACATCAACGTGTAATTCAATGATTTATCTACACAACACTGCATTGGCAGCGTATGCGACGAAATATTCCATGTTAATGAGGCCCGTCAACCCCAAAATTATTTTTATTGATCGCACTCGACTAGTGGCTGTCAAACCAGCTTCACGGAAGAGGAACGGCCTTCAAATGAGCGTCAGGATCTTGATTCGGTCATACTTCGGCAAGAATTATTAATCATCCATATTAGCATATTCTAATTAAACGTTTCAGCTCCCTGGATGAACCGAGAATAAAGTAGTGGAAAGCCAGGTCTCAGTTACGAGTTCGCATGCCCGCAAGGGCAATATGAACGAACGATATCGTCCCCAGGATCAACAGATCAAATTATTATAATTTTTAAAACTGTCTCATTTTACTTGGTAAAAATTATATGAATTCATCTAATTCATTGTGAGTATGATCTGTTTTGTCCTCGTGTGTGCCGGAAATGTATTCCAAATATGTGGTGTTAGAAAGATAAGTAATTTGTTCCAGAGATGTTCCGAGAGATTTTTCTACATCATGTTTATTATTTATTTCTCTGCACACACTTTGTTCCGCTAAGGCTGGTGATTCTGTAAACTGAAGCACAGTGGTAGTGTTTGTATGGGAGTTATAAGCTGACTAGTGTTCGTGTGGTGGATCAATGGTTATAAGTGAATGGTATAGGGTAATCGGGTGCATGGCGTATGTTGGTGTATCCCGTTACGTCACCCATGTAGGAACGAGTGGCTGAGATAGGGGGAGAAAATGGTTACATACGTCGATATTTGTTCTCTCTGACTGATCGAGTTCCCCTCGTGAAGGAATGCATCCAAAAACTTGTTATGTATTAATCTGCCAATTTCAAATTAATATTATTTGAGCCTTTTTTTCTTGCCTCCGACCACTATAGGTGTTATCGACATCTTTTCAGAAGAAACAACGCCGGAATTGGCGCTGCCAATTATGGAACTGAATACGTAATGGAACCAATTGGGGTCAGGAATATTATGGTAATCATCCCCAATAGACAACTATTTTGCTTCGTACATGGATTAATCGGGCCACCTGCCACTATTGATATACAGTATCAACACCGATCTGAACCTGTGACACATTTATTGATGATAATTTACTATATTGTAATAATTGTATATCGTAGAAATAAAATCGAAAAATGTAGAGACATCTCTGGTACTGCCCACTAATGAATGACGGATGAGACGGGTTTCCTCCTTATTATACTTGATAATGAATATTATTGGAAACTGGCTCCAAATAGTTCCAATATTGTTACTGTGGGAAACAGCAACGAAATGACCCTGATGGCACTAAATCAATGTAAATGATGTAGTTTACTGTGTGAACATACTGATATACCTCAAGGCTGTCGCGCAATGTATTTAGACTGGCTACTAATATAGCATCGCTTACAGTATGTGTTGTGACTGGAATTAGGATAACGGACTACAATGACTACCAAAACCTAGAATGTTATTATTTAATTGATTATTAATTAATTGATAGGTTAAGTAGAATTTTATTGTCAATAGACAACTTTCACAATCTCTGGAAAGCTATGACCTGACGCCGAAGGAGTCGGAAGGCCCCAAGAAAATAGATGATTCACATTATGTATTATGCTTATTGAACAACTATTTCAAACACTTCACGCCTAGGCCCATACGTAATCACGCTGATTGTTAGGGTGAATATGTGAAAATACCATATCGTGTTGTCATAGTGTTGTTAGATCCGTCAGATTCAAGAATATATTTTAGCGATAGCAAACACTTATATGCCATATCCTAAGGGAGTAGGCATACGATGCTGTATAGACAATGAGTCTTGTTTTCGACATGCAGGGGGTAAGTCCAATTAGGACTCCACATGGGAATACTACGCGCAGGAATTCAGAACGAGCCAAATGCAGCATACGTGAATAAATGTCGGATGGAGCCTCCACTCCCATAAAGTATGAAGGGGCGTCATTGGGCATATCAAATATCATTAGGGGATTAGGGATCTCAACAAAGCTTCCGCACCCGCGGGTGTTTCGATATCCTTAGTATGTATTTTCTATTCAACGAGTAAGAGCGAGCAAGTGCCACGTTCCAACGTAAAAATATGACAACGACGGGATGTGATTAATTGTCCAGTGTTTGCCCCACTGCCATGACTGCCTAGCATATCCACAAACGGCCCCTGTCACTTTTTTCCAACCGCCTCACGACGCCCATTAAAAAACTACGCCTCTGCATAGAGTATGAAGAGGGTCTATGTATTCATCCCATCATCACAGAGGCAACATGAAGCTTGATTTCCCAGTTGCAGACGTTGTTCTGATTTCATCGCTCATGCCAAGTGTGAAGTTATTATTACACTCGACTGGGTCAGGAATTAGACAGGCTGCATTTGGGGAATTCAAGCACAAAATACAGAGTGCAATTGGAATGCGAGCGCTTCATCCAGCTGACTTCGCTGTTATTAGTTGTAGGGTGAACACCGTCTATAGACTTTCATTCTCGTTGACCTCAGGTAAGCTTTGACCAGACCACCACGTCTACCCATTTCCCCCCTATTTGAACTTCGATGACCTTTGCGTCGTACAGCTATCGTGAAGACACGGATTCCATATTCCGGACTCTGGTGACCTTAGATGACTTTACGTTAAGAACAATACGTATACAAGTATATATAAGTATACCTACATACTGTACCGAGGAGTTCTCTAATTGAAGTTGTCCTCGTCGAGGTATAGTGTTTTTCAGCGTTTGACCTTTATTGATCTCACACGCCCCTGACATTGTTCCTCTCCCAATGGGCAATCCGTCGTCTAGTCTGCTAGTTATCGAGTAAACAAATATTTCCGTGATCTGATTCATTACAGTATGCAATCCTTTGGTCAGTCGACACTGAATCGTCTAGACGTCTACATTACATCGTTCGTCGAAATACGATAAGTGAGAACGACACAATGAAATCGCTCGGAGGGCAGCTGTAACTGTTATTCACCCGTTTCTTTCAGATCTCCATCATATCATCAATATGGGTAAACATATGCAACATACACTCACGGTTAGAGAAACTAACGTTACCACTTGAAATATATATAGGCTATCCAACATACTGAACATATTCGTAATCCTAATCTGAACGACAACGATTACATGAAAATTGATTGACAAGTTCTCGTTTTATAATACGAGTAGAATGAAACTCAAATCAAACTTACGCATATGGTGAGAAATATTTGGGATTCGGTAGGCTCTTCGAAAATCCAGTATTAATTGAAGGACACTAACAGTTAGGTATTCGAGTATTTGTATGATTATATAACTAGTTATCTAAAACAAGTTTTCCGGACTTTACTCTACACTCAAAAATCAAATTACAGGGAATATGTAATATGGGAATTCCATAAATGTTAGGTACAATTCTTACACTGCATATATGTACCTTTCACTCATTTCATGTAAGGATTACTTAGTTTAGGTAAAGAGTACATATACATTTTGTAAGAATTACACTTGATATTCATGGAGATCTTATATCACATAGTCTACGTCATTGATTCTGTGAGTGTATGCTCAAAACACATGTCAAGACACTTTGAGGTATAAGTAAATAGACTAATAAATATCAATGTAACTGTAACTGGGAACTTGCAATTTGTTAGCTGCAACTCAGCTCATGATGTTGCTTTGAGTTTCTGCTTCTAGACTCATCACCAGGAGCAGGGAAATTTCTCTCATGATTTTGGTGCATGTCTTATTTTGTATGGAAACCATATCTTTACTGCTCGAGGTCATAGCAATTTTAACTCGCGTCTAGCACTCAGTTGCTGCGCAGTATCTTAATATTTCCACCTCACGAAAGTACTTATGTTCCATTTAACGGATGCATGTTCATTCCGTAGTTTTATTGCCCAAGGAGATGTATTTGTCAATTGTAACTGCTTTCGTCAAGTATTAAATCTATCATACTTTTTTCATATTAACAAGAATTTGCTCCCCTGAATCATCGTTACTCCTATGTTTGTTTCATCTTTTTATTGATCAGTCCTAAATAGTCCTACCTCTTCCGAGAGGTTATTTGGTTATATACCGTACTGCTTGGCAATAAATAGTATAATATTATCAATAATAATGATGAATATTTGTATCCCGCTTTCCAAATACATCTCAAAGCGGCTAACAGTTGCTCAACAAGAAGGAGGAAGAGGTAGCATACCTATTACGCATAATACTGGGAGAATACATGACGTTCGAGGCCGGCTTTGAACGCACCCATCTTAGCCTTACAACGCAGAACAAATGGAAGGCTGTTCCGAAGCCCAGGAACTGCAGTAGAAAAATTGAGTTTCTTCAATCATTTTGCATCTTTCTCCCAGCATTTCACATTAATTTTCAAATAAGATTATGAATAATTCATCAGATACGTATAGAATAGCAGCTAACTGTGAACATAAAATAAAGAGGGAGTTTCCATGTGAGACTCGATCATTGCGTCAACCGTTGATCTCATTTGGAATTCCTTTTACAAATTATCATTACAATTATAATCATTATTATCATTGATACAAATATTTGCATATTATCATTATTATTTGTTATTATTATTATCAATTGCCTCGTTTGAATTGACGAATATGTCCTCGGTTTGTACTAAATGCAAAATACTGCTTTCGTGTAGAGGGAGCGCCTTTACATTTAGGAAGAAAGGGCGAGTGGATAAATGGAACAAA
>JAUOBX010058983.1:0-13446 GCA_032360705.1 Eupentacta quinquesemita
GCGTCGAACTGAACTTTTCCGAATACTCAGGCAGTTACATGGCCAGTCGATTAATCTCTACCTTCATAGACAGGAAACCAACACGTTGTGACCGCTAGACTGCAGCCTACAATCACCAAACCGATAGGTGAGAAATGGTATGAAGGCTTATGAAGGTGTTGCACCACAAAACATCCAGTTCCACACATCGGACGACGGTGCTCCAGGGAAGGGGGGGGGGGGTGCAATGTCTGACTGTTCACGGATAATATTTCGCACATACACCGTCAGGCGTTCTCCACCAGAATTGGCTGTACTTACAGTGATGACTGGCGGGGTCTTGGTGTCCGCGCTCCGTTGTTAGCAAGTACGGTGGCTGAACTTCGATGGGAGGTAAACAACAATAAAATTTTACGCTCCTCCAGGATCTGAGAAAGTGATATCATCATGGGTTCACTGGTCGTGCGTCAGATGGGAACGTAACTTGGCAGTCCCGTTAACGGGATTGATTACTGTACACCTCTGCCTCGATATCATATGATCCCTTATTAAAAGAGGAGGCGAGTTGTCGCCAGTGCTCATCAATATTCAACACGAATATGGTTCAGTGTGCCCTCGAATCTGTAGCAATCTCTAAATGACCTTTTATAATGTGTTAGCAGGATAATGCCATATTAGCTCACATTAACTTATTTTACGAATACTTCGGAGTAACTATTTCCTGATTGATTTCGTTGTTTCATAGTGATGGCAAGGAGTAGTGGACAATATATATATAGCAGCTCATTCATGATAGTGTTACTGTCTTTTGGTTCCCTCCTCGACCTTAGCCTGTTACCATATACTACAGAGACGATAGCGAGGGCGCCCTCCAGTCAATTCTTTCTATAGACAAAAAATATATTGCGGAAACACAGTACTGGGCCTAAACGTATCAGGATTTGATGAAACAACTTCTTTCTACAGAAGATCTAACATTTACAATGAAAACATTTACAGTATCACTCGCTTCCAGGCAAGATGGGCTGGGAAATTGTATCTGATCCTCATGATATTTACTGTTAATCGGATGTTTCTCCGAATGGGGAAGTCCATCCCGACGTTGTTATTATCATTAATTTGTGAACGTCGCGTGACTTGCTGTCTATTACGGGCATAAAACAGTTCTGCTCAATCACAGTTTGTTTTTCATTGTGGTCGAATCCACTGCATTCCCCCGTAATATGAGATGGGCCTAAATTACATTATATTCAGTTTCATTTGCAATTAGAAATAATTATAAATTATTAAAGGTGTTCCATTACAAACGCCAGTGGTATAACTGGTAAAACGAAGTGGTAAATATGATATATCATAAAAAAAGAGGAAATATGATATATGATAAATATGAACATCGCTACTCTACTGGCGGATGCAAGGTCTTTGTTTAGAAGAGGCTGAATAGACATTGGCGTGGTATTGGTCCAAGAGGAGAGGGTTATCCCTCCCTTCGGAAGAAATATATAAATGAATGCCCTCAGATGCGATTCAGTATAACCGAACAATAGGGAAGTGAACTGGAATCTCCGTATGAAATTGTTCTCCCCGGTGTAAATCTCCAACCACCGAAATGTTGTATCTCAAAGAAATTCCAATACTCAATACCTCCCCACTATTTTACTTACACCGAGTCTGGTATAGAAAAACTGCCTTATACAGGCAAGTATGAACCTGTCACGCTAAGATATGAGCGAGAGAGATGCTTAAGAGTAGGCGATGCTTTTCAAACAAACGATATTCAACACGGAAGGTTGAATGAGCACATTTTTTTCCGGAAATCACTAGACTAAATATACTATATGTACTTTTCATTAGGAATGATGTTTCATGAGCAAATCAGCCTCTGTACAATTTTGTTGTTGTTATTTTTTGAATTTTAGCGCACTATTCGGGATGGTCCTAGACTAGATTACCGTTGCCCCGCCTCGTGTGGACCACTAGTGCGCTGATTCAATGGAACGTATCAAATCGCAGGGGTGAAATGTTACACACACCACACATATGTAGCAATATGAAAATACTCGATGATTGATGATGATGTTCTTTTCGGCTGTAATTTGAAGGAGAGTATTTATTCGGAATAGTCTGCACCTCCAATTTCTGCGATCAGATTATAAAGAGCAGTGATTCTCAACCTTTTCCTCGCTGTGACCCCCTGAGCTCTCCCGGCCGGTACCCGTTACCTCCAATTAAAGGTAACAAAAGTATTTTTTCTGAGAGGGCGACGTGTTAATATATAGGCGGAGCGCCACCACCGGTTGACGCGGAGCTCAGATGGCAGAAAATGTCATTTGTGGGCCTCGAAACTGGTTTTGAATATGTTTCCCTCCCCACAACTGCCCCAAGATAGAACTTCAAACAGAAAATGTGGGCAATCGTTCCAAATTTATCTCCTCAAATTCAACCCATTCATCGTACAATTTCCAGCTTTATACAAATTAGGTCATACTGTTGCAGTTGTAATTACGAGGGCCATGTGAGAGTGGAATAGCTTCGAGGCAATTGAGCCACTTTCTACTGGCCAGACTGGCTCTATCTTGGCTATCTAAGCGGTATCAGTACTGGGTACACTTACTATTATGCGTAGCGCGCGAAAAATTGCCCTAATTGACGGGCCTATGTTCTTGGAGGCCTCATGGAATGGGGCTTTTTATTTTTGATATATCATGGAGTAATTTGTCAGTTACTCATAGGTACCTTTCCCGTAAAAATCGGATGAACTGTTGTGGAGAAACCTGTCTTCGAAGTTGTAACTGTGTAACTCGGTTGACACGCAGTATGCACCAATATACTATTTTCATTCCTGCAACCCGCTCTGTTTCTCATTCTTCCTTATTCGTCGTCAGAACCTCTCGACTTTGGGATGCTTTGCCTTCCGCTCCACTTCTTCCTACAACCTTCAGTAAATCAGATCTAGTATCAAGCGGTCTCTCATTGCTCTCTTATACCTCTCCGGCGGGCCTCGTTATTATGTTCATACCTTCGCCCGTCTTGCGCCAAGGGTTAGGAGAGTCCTGATGTTGGTAGTCGGTAGTAGACATCCAAATAAATTGAATACACATTCTCGTTCGAGGCATCATTGTAGGTTTGAGTCCTCAATGTGAATCTTAGAGAATATGGTTGTATTATACTACTACATGGTTCATCAAACATACTTTACAGCCTATTGGTTCGACATTTCAATGGAACACAAGACATATCTGCTAAATGTATTGGTATGATTCGAGAGGTTGCAAATGTTGTTTTACTGTGACTACGTATTTGTTAACATGTTCACTCCAACCAAGTTTTACTGGAATCAGTTGCTTCCCTTATTTTTCAAAATATCAAGATTCCGGTGCAGGAATATTTGGGGGAAAACGTCGTGATTTTCGAGAGGGATACGCGACAGGTGTATATATTTGTCGGCTCTTGTCTTTACCTACAGATTCAGGGAGATAATAAACGAGCTTTCTAACGCCTTACGGTACAGCTATCGACATCTCTTGGAGGAGGGCGCTCTTCGACTGAGACACGTGATCAAGTTCAACGGTGACCACCTGCGCCTGGTTGTCCACGAATGGTATACGTTCCAGTACTATCTTATTGATGTACCATTGTTTCTATTGGTTTGACTCCTTACACCCTTTGTTTTACTTTACTATTGTACCAAATGTACCTGCCGCTGTTGTATGAAGATACCACCGAAATTCACTGGTAACCGACAGACGAACACACAAAAACATAAGTGTGAATCATTCTATATAAATCGTAAAATCGGCTATTAATATTCGACATGCATTAATCTGTGTATAATTGGCGAACCGCATCGCTGTCATTTTAGGGATCCTCGCAAATTGTATTAAAAATAAGCTATTTTAGGCTGTTTGCCTAAATGTTCCCGTCACTGGGTTGCACACAAGCGTGGAATAGAACTTTTCAGCAACATGTGACAACTGTCCACTGAGGTGTAATATTTTATAGAATAAATAGCGCAAGAATATATTGATAAATAGGCATTCAGAAAAACTGGATGAACAAAAATGTTGATCCTCAAACTATATGTAATATTCTTAATTATTTACTATGTAGCTCAACACGCGGCTTATGTGTACTACGTCTATGCAGTGAGCTAATACATACCTAGTAATTATATGTACCTCAGCGTCTGATATTCAGAATAGCACCGACCATGCTAGTAGTAGCGGAAAAGAAAACAGAGAGAGGGAGATAGAGTATACCGATCTACTATCGGACAGGCTGCGTGAAGAGGGGCAGTCAAATCTTCATCGTTGATGAGGTGAGGCCAATGGGCTTTCTCTCGCATATGACCAGGCACTGAGAATGATGACGACCCGCTCCATGGCAAGTGTTCTTTTAGGGAGTAAATTTGAGCGAACATCCCCATGTAAAACACTTTTAGCATCAAAAAGAGAATCCCAGATACATGGCAAAGTTATTGGCGATATACTTTATATGAGAAATCCTTGATGAGTTATTAGTGATTTTCATACCGAGGATGTTAGAAATCACGTACTTCATAAGTGACCGTGTAGAGAACATGGAACCGAATATATTGGTTCAAACCCCGTCTCAATCCGATATTCCCATGTCGAGTTATTGTCGTTCGAAGTATCACCACAATTACAAAAAAATGACGGAAAATCTGTTTGCGCAATTATTTATGACGTCACACCTGAACAACATTAGAAATTCTCATGTGTTTCATCGTTTTTATTGTGCCTGAGAACTCAACATTCCTAGCTTCCTACTGCGTTTTTTCTTTCCGTGTGACATATTAACTCACCACAGCAAGTTTTTTGGGAGAGAATATGTTCCTCTGCCCTTCTCAAAGCAAAACAAAAGTAATTTGCTGGGTTGTCCAGGTAAGGTAATACATGATGGGATAGCGTCCATCTTGCGCAATGAACATGGCCCGAACTCTGAAGTCCTCTGACTCTGTATTGGATTGGATTGGAACGTCGTAGGAACGTCTTGATTGAACTGATGTATTCATCTTCGTCTAAGCTACAAGATAAGCCCGTGCTTACTTGAACCTGCAGTATCCCTTTAAAAACTGACTCTAGCCACCGAGTGACGTGAATCAACATGGCACAGGTCGTTAATAGCGATGTGGATGTAGTTACCACAAAACGAACAAACAAACGAACATTCTTAGTAGAGCGAAATATTCCCAGAATAGGAACTAACGCAAAACAGCAAGATATAGTTATCGAACATTATTGGCCCAGCGTTGGCCATATTTATGAACCTCGAAATTAGGGTGGAGCTATTCCTGAAAAGTGGGTCCGATTCCCGAGCAGGGGGTTTGGATTTCAGAGGGGTTCACCCGAACCTTTTCTGCGCGCTAAGTAACAAGGTACATGGAGAGCCCTTGTTTGAATAGTTGACTCCAGTTGTGCCAGTGGGAGGAAAGGTCTTTAGCCCATTTAACACATAATCGAATATGGAAACGTTTGGACCAGTATTATGTGGTCACTAAAGCGAAACCAGATAGATGATGTTTGACAGGTACACACCTGATGTAGTAACTTCGTTCACAATATCGCCATGGCTATCATATTCCTATCAATTCAGGAATTAGTATGTAAGACCTACATGTATTGAAACTCTGTTGGAAATAGGCGGATAATCTCCGCCCAATAATTAAGCATAACCCACAATGTTGGACTTCCAGTGGCTCGACATATGGCTTTACATATAGTAGTTATTAATTAGGTGAATTGTCTATGTTAGCTTACAATGATTTTTCAGAATGATAATGTAATAGTTGTTTTGCTCCTGCTGCCTTTATATCTCATATATCAGCAATTACCGACTTGTTTGTTTACCCTCCTCTAATCGCTGCAAGGTGCGAAGTCCCCTTTTTTGTCGTTAGCCTTTATAACAGTATGGATATACCCAGGGATAGCTTGAATGCTATCTGTTTTGAACAGTCATGTGATATTGTGTCAGCAGCAGAGTTTACTGTGAATTAGTCTGGTGTGCCTTTGTTGTGAGGATTGAAGGTTCTCTTCTTTTAGGGAGCTGGGTAAGCATAGTTTGCCTATTTCTGGTTATCTTAGGTTTATAAACGCTGAATCAGAACTATCGTTTGCCGTGATTACATTCAGCAAGATTACATCACTTTTATCACAAAAACGTAATCAATCTGTCACAAGTACATGGCACATATATCACAAATATGTCAAATATAGGCTATTAATTGAGCCTCCATGTCCTATTGGGTTGTAGTTAGATTAGCAAACTGAAGGTTGCGGGGTCTATCCCAGGAAGAGCGTTTCGGTTCCTTCAGACAGAAATAATTGAATCAGTTTACCGGGTAGCCCGATAATCGGATGCGACCTAGGCCCATCCAGCTACTGTTCATCATGCCATTCGAGTCTGGCTGTTGACAGCTGTGTTGAGTATCTGATGTAAGCACGGTGAACGGAAACTGTTGTCCAAGCAGCACTATTCCTGTCGTCCAGATATTTACAGCAGGAATGCAATAGGGCCGAGGTACCAGTGTCGGTACCATGAGCTTCCGCGGCAATTACTCGTGGGCAGCGTAGGCCCCCAATATTCGTTTTCCGGTATCGGAGAAACACCGGTCGATTGTAGTTATCTTTCAGCTTCTGATTATGGGCTCGTGGGTCCTGACTCTTAGAGTAAAATCGTCTCTAGATTATGGTTCCCTATATCTCTCCTGTATCCCTTAGTAGTCGTATATTGTGCGTTACCACGATGGTATAATGCGAACCATCATAATCATAGGCTTTCAATAAACATCACAATGTGAACATCTTTTGTTGTCGATTAGTTTGTTTGTATGAACCTAATTTCCTAACCCCTCTTTTTTGCCAAGCTGCTACACTTGTATGCAATATGCCCAATGACGTCCAAGCTGCTGAGCCCATCTGGTGTTGCACACAGGACTTCTACTAAGCGCCTCTACAAATCGTCGGAATGGACTCGAATGACAGGCAAAAGACTCGATTCATAGAAAATTGCTGGACCTAGGCCTGCGACTGCGCTAATTCCCCGCTAAACTTTATGTATTCCGAGAATTGTTCAGGTTGTATTTCTCATTCGCCACGCGCGTAACTTTTATTATTATTATTATATATATATATATTATTTTGAATGAGCAACTAATGAACGTTGTGTCGTGGAATTATGTCTGTCTTTTTGTTCCATCTTCCAGAAGACAGCGAGGATCATTGAAGATGACTTCGGGCGTGTCATCAGACGTAAGAGTGGTTTATCATCCATCATCGTTGATTCATTCAGGTACAGATTTGCAGAAGATTCACATGTTTGTGAGTCATGTTAGTAGGTCAACTAGGTAGAACTAGATTTGAATATCGATTACATGTAGGCATCAGTAAATACACTACTAAACTTCAAGTGGGTAATCCTGTAGTGATGAAACGTAGTCACATGTAACTTATTTGTTATGGCATACATATTCATTTCATATTCGCTCTCTCTGACAGGTTTGAACTGGATATAAATTAGCAATTATAGCATAAATTCTTACGGAATATTGTACTTTCCCTGAATTGTACTGATAACAGCAGATGAGGTCTACATAAATTCGCCCATGTTATGTCAAGCTGAGCTCAATGTGTTCAGTGTCTCTATGAGAAGAGATTAAATTGACAAACATCCTGAAGGAATAATCGTATCATTGTATTTATGAACGATAACCTTTTGTTTCATCCAGATGATGATGAGGAGGATCTTCACAACGAGAGTATCGTTCTTGATGAGCCAACTGTGACCGGACAATTGGCACCCGGACAATTTCCACTCGGACAATTGCCACCCGGCAAAATTGCTTTTCAATGTCAGAGTTAGGGTTAGGGTCTAAAGTTAGGGTCACGTTTTAGGTGGCAATTGTCCGGGTGGCAATTGTCGGGTGGGAGTTGTCCGGCAACCGAGCCAACATTTATCTTGGTTGCATACGTTCTCAGCCTCCAGTCTACCCTGGAGCAGAGCCAGGGTAACATATCATCATGTGAAGACATTATTGTATCGAGTCATCCCAAACGAGAGCAATTACCTCTTGTTTTTTTCAGATGAGGATGATGAGGAGGATATTTACAGCGAGAGCATCGTTCTTGATGATCCAACAGTTCTTCTTGCTTTAGACATTGTCAGCCTCCGATCTACTCTGAAACAGAGCCAGGGTAACTTATCATCATGTGAAGACATCATTCTCAAGATTGCTTCCTTTGATGTAGACCTTCATCAGAAATGTACAACGAAGGCTGTTCTGGAACTACTACCGAAGAATTATAGTCTTGCAGTAAGTCACTATTGTCTGCAGATCATAGGCTGTATAATGTACCATATGCTTTATATTGCTAATTTTGTGAAGCTTGCTGCCGAGTATATATCCAGCCTATGCATTGATACTGGTTAGCGCTGTTATGACTACCAGATTGGAGACTTGTCTACTTGTCACAAGAAGTGTAAGTCGGTATAATCATGTTCACTGCAGTGATGGCTGAATCAGGTGGGGTACTGAGTACTGACATGTGAATTACTGGATCAGCTTCCTGCGGTAGACCGGGAAAGACTAGACCAGTATGCTCCGACAAATCTCCAAGGACTGGTGTCTGGATCTGGCTGCTACAAGGACAGGCACCAAGAGTTTTCTCAAAGCTGCAATGAACCATCTTACCCACTGATGTTGATCAATCAAAATGTTACACACAATGATGACAAGACTTGTAATCGAGCCTTTCTGCTTGTAGGCAGTAGGTCCATTTGTAATCACTCTTGACAAATCATTCTGGTTTGAGCTATTCCAAAATACCAGTAATTCTGTTCTGGTCTTTATTTTTGTTTCTTCACTTCATAATATGCATATATAACATGGGTACATAACTGATGTTTACAAACATAAGTGAAAGGATAGTGGAAGGAAGTGAGCTAAAACGAAACTTATGAGCTTATCGAGTAGTCCACTCCCCAATAAATAATTACTTATGTATATAGAGACAAATAGGCGAACCCTATCCCCTTCCCTCTTCCACACACCCACTGAGAAGTACGCACATACATTATACAAACATGAACAATATTGAGGAAGAAAAATAGGAAAAATGAAAAAGTAACCCCAAATTTGACATGACATTATAGGTTATATTTCGGGGCAATTCAAGAGATCAGTATTGGCACTTCAAATAGATGGTCATACGTTTTCTAAATGATGCAATGATTTAACTTGACTATACACTGAGTGGTAATTTATTCCGGATAGAAGCTGATCTATATTTGAGGCAGCGTTCGTATTTTTGGTTAGAACCAGAGGTAACTGGTAGCCAATCTTTATCCAGTTCTCGTAAGCAGGTATTCAGATAAGTTTCCGTCGATCGGTTTCCCTGGAAAACAAACTTCTACCAGGATCATCAGCCAATAGAGTTTGTTCCTGGTCAAGTCACGACCGATTGATTCAGCAGCCTGCCTGGTTATACCCTGATAAATGCAGTGTTTAAACTACCACGTGTTATTATTACATCGCTCTTCTGATCCTTCCAGGATGAAGGTAGTTCCAAGACTATCCAGGCAGGTGTTGATATCCTAGTCAAGTATGCTATCAATCTCCTGAAACCAAAGAGGAATACTAACTGGAGATCGATCAAGACATCAAACAAAGCCTTCTTGAAAGTCAAACAATTGCAGGTTCGTTGTTTTATGCACATTCATCTGACATTCTTCAGAAACAGTGAAAGTGTAGAATACTATGAATACTGAGACAAGATTGCAATAATGTGTAGTGATTCCTCACCGTATTTTGTTTGGGGTTCATTCGCCGGACACTGAATACTGATCCCATACAATTCGGCAATGGTACATACCTGCGCCTACAGCGCTCTCGTCAGCTGCGAACCCTCACCATGTCAAGACACGGACGAGGAAATGTGTCTAACTGTCTAAAGCGTGACCTCAATTGCTAGGGAAGTGGTCATTTACACGCAGACAGCAACATATAAATCATTTTCCACTCTTTTGAGCCATCGGTATAGAGCACCTTGCTCACGAATGCAACGCGGTTATCTCTGGATTACTGGCTCGACGTTCTAGCCAACTAGGCTACCACGCTCCATTTGTGATAAAATAACCCTGACTTCATATCATGGTAAGGGCAAATGGGATTGTTATCTATTCGGGAAGGGCGGAGTGTGGGGGGCTCGTTGGAGGCTTGGGAAAAAGTCATATTTTCAGGCTGGATTCTGGCAAAGCCAGATCACGTATTGAATGGCATAATCAGGAAAAAAATGACACATAAATCAATAGGGTTGTTGATCACATAACATTTTCAGAAATAAATGAAAGTTAACCAATAATGACGCTGTACACGGTGTGTCACTCTGTCATGGCGAAAAAGCCAATAGCAGGAGGTTTCGCCTTTCATCTCGTACATGCATTCCCAGATCGATAGAAATATGGAAATGATTTGAAACAGTGAAATGAAAAGTAAGAAAGGTAAGGATGTGTATCTTGTGCTTGGAATGCGCATCCCAGTATATCCATCCACATTCTGGAAATGTTACAATATATGGTTATATAAAATGATGATGATGATAATAACGTAAAAATCAATACACTACAGGCCTTCATATCACAGGATTTTATCCTAATGTTAATTTAGTGTTACTTCTGTTCTGCTTCCAGGGTCATGAGGCGGTCTTGGGGGAACTCGGTTACTCAGTAAGGACTCCTTCCAGTTTTGAGTTTCCGTCAACAGTTGCAGACCCGGCAGCTGATGACGTGGCCACGGTTTCAGCCGAACTACTCATCCTACAGAAGGAACTGACCCAATTCTGTTCCCAGAAGCACATCAACGGAGACCGCTTCATCAGATACCTGTCCTCCGTGCCTAGAAGTGAGCTCCTCTCAAGCCTATCCTTCTCTGATGCAGATATCCATTTACAGAGGGTAGTTCAACCCACTGGAAAACACCAACCAGTCACCACAAAACCCGCCATGAGATCTAAACTACCAGTGCCTGCCCCACGTAGGAGTTTGACCCCGTCTTCCAAGAAGGATCCAGTTTCTGAACAGCCTTCGCAGACAGATCTACCACCAAGAGCAGTGTCATATGGTTTTCCACCTGTGGCTCATCTTCCTGAGGTGAAGTTCCCTACAGAGTACAAACAGAGACTCACTGAGTCTGGAGACATTGTGCCTGATGTTGGATCCATCAAGTACCCTCCTTCAGCTCATGCACCACCTGGATCTTCAACTCCGTGGGGAACTCCATCAAAACCAGTGCCGAGGTCAGCTGGTGCAAGCCCATCAGCAGAGACAGCTGCGATGAGGCCCAGTGATTTCATTTTCCCTGCTTCATCTTCGTCGAGAGTAAAACCTGTGATACATCAGTCACCACCAGGTATCGTTTTTTCCTCCCGCCTTTATGGTATTGACCTGAGGAACTGGCAGGACTGATGTGTTATTTTTGCCTGTTCACTTAGGCCTTCCTTCATACAAATAACTCATATCTTTCCAATTTACACACCTACCCATTGAGCTACCTACCAATTTTCTTTTCGTCCTACTACTCTACCTCTGAGTAGCTGCCTACCTACCTTCTTTTATTCCGTCCTAATCGCCTAGCCTTCCTCCCTACCTAACAATCTATATTGTGTCTCTCAATTCCTTCCTGTTTGTAACAGGCATTTAGATAAACATAGGAAAGTTAATAATAATGTGCAGCGTAATGGCGACTGTTATCCTCGAGCGCGACGAGGAATTTTAGCCTTTTTTTGTAGTCAATCCAATCAATTGCAAGGTTAGTGCGAGGGTACGTGAATTCATTCCCCACGGATTGTGGAAAAAAAAATCAGAAGACGGTCCTGTGTTTGCCTCTGGGTGTTTGCGGATAGGCATCGCGACAAGACCACTATTGACATATTTTCTACTACATCTCCATCACATGTATGAAACTGGATACAAAATGTTCACCCAAGTTACATGAACGTAAATAGCTGCCATGGGAGCAGGGACATTTTACTTCTATATATACGTAGTTATTGATTTGTAACTTGGGCTACACCATTAGGGTAAAAGATTCCCCTCGGGAACATGTATGGCGAAAAGGGTTTGTTCCAAATTGGAAAGCTACACGTTGTCTATGGATCTGTTATATTCGGAAATAATAGATTCCTACTGCGGATGCAAGAAACCCATAGGGGATGTGTGCGACCCTCGGAGAAATGCCTGATTAGTAATTGCCAAATCCTATGGAGATTTATGTACACTTACAGACGTGAATGTGGAATGAAAATGCGCAGACCCATGTAGTTGATATGTCACTTTGTCCCATTCCAGATACAATCCAGATGTGTTCTATGTGTAGTAATCAGAATGGCAACATTCAGTGCGATGAATGCCAGAGCGCACGCTGTGAGCCCTGTGATGAACGATGGCATTCCCAACCGAAGAGGAAGACTCACCGAACTCGGATACTCGTGGAGCAAGCAATCCAAGGAACAATCTCGGAAGAAAGAGTGGAAGCTGTTGAAGAAATAGATGACTGTTTTATCTGTGGCGGAGATGTGACCACCGTGGAATACAAATGCCTCAGATGTGACGACTACTTCCACGCGGATTGCTTCCAAAGGTTCCATAACAAAGCAGACCGAATGGGGCACGAGAGAAAGGCTGTTGGGCGGGCACGCAGGCCAATTGCTGCAGGTGAAAATGTGAGTGTCATCTCCTTCGTACATCCACACGTTTATTGATCATTGTTATGAGCGCCTACGGCGCTCTTTCCCACTGTCAGTCACTGGACTTGTATATTTTGCGAGTTTTCACTCTGGTGTCTGTGTTAGTTATATTACTTCTTTATATTCTACAGGGACAGCAATCGCTCCATAGAATCCCCCTCTATCCTGGACATGGGGCTAGGCTTGCCAGAGAAACAATATCATATTTTGAATATCGCACGCATGGCCCACAACCGCAAGAGGACCCATGGCCGGTCACGAAAACGAAAGAGCAGCTCAAGATGAGACGTGACGTCCTTGTTGCAGAGAGAGCAGTTACCGTTGATAGACTGGCGAATGTCTCCAAACGAATCAGAATCGGTCATGGTGAAGCAGAAGACGTCCATCAGATGATGGAAGAATTACTACTACTGAAACAGAAACGGTTGGTTGATGAGATATATGAATTGGAGGAGGAGCTTGGCGGTCCTAATGGGTTCCCTCTTAACTCCAACGATGGGACTTACACGATGGGTGATCCTATAATTGTAAGTGAAATGATACATGAGCCCTGTGCCTCCCAAAGTCATTCGCACATATCGGTCCATAACACATTCTCCAGGGTACATGTTATTTCTTATGCGTATAGAGAACATTTATACAATGTGCGTCATTCATCAACAAGAGTCAGGCACTGTACGGTGTCAATATTTATTGGTGTACACCA
>JAUOBX010059094.1:0-13441 GCA_032360705.1 Eupentacta quinquesemita
TACGCCCGTACATGACAACAAATAATTAGAGTTGTTGATCTTCTTAATCATCAAATATCAAAGGATCTACTAATGCAGGACTGGTAACACATTCATGTTCATATCTGTATCACCATGACATCGAACAAATAATGTTAGTTATATGAATACAACTTTGTGTCAGCGAAACGTTCCCAGTTTCCAATACGAACTTTACAGAAGTCTCAGGAGTGTTTTTCAAACACATTCAGAAACGTCACAATAGCCTCATCGGGTAATATACGTCACAGCATACTTGTTATTTTTATGATACTCCAATGGAATAATGTTTTTTTTCGAAGGGATAAACTGACTTGCATATTTCAATAAAAGATAAATTGTATATTATTCAATATTGATCTGGTTTATTTCTTTCAAGCACTCCATTCGTTCGGTTCTTCACTTTCTATATGAGAATATGAATAGTTTTTGCTACAGTATTTATAAAATCCACAATGCTCGGGTAGTTTTACAGTAAGATATGAGGATCATGCCACACACGCGGAGATTTACCGCTCATGATTATGGGATGTATAGTGCTGCAACCCAGACATCTGGACGATAATCTTACTGTTCGTGCCGACGAGCCGACCCCAAGTTTGGAAGGCGCAGGTCATAACCTCTCCTCTCCTCTTCGTTCGGTTCTCCACTTGATCATAATAAAGGGCAAAAGAAAGCAGGTGCTGCTGATGAATGACATTGTTAAATGTTTAGACCTCTCTTTATTGCTACTACCGGTCATTTGTATAGCATCTGGTAAGATGTCTTCATATGCGCGGAGTGGCATAGAACGGTTTCTCACACTCTAACTCACATTGCGTGGATATGCCGGAGTGACACATAACATGACCTTTATTACGCTTCGCGTGGGCAAGCAGATATAATTGAATTCTAAAACAAGCGGGGTGACCTACCCAATACTCAAATCACTTCAGTATCCGAGGCAACTGATAAAGATGGCGCAGATGTACGCATATTTTAACAACGATCACGTTACTAGCGGTAACAATGTGCTATTTTCGTGAGAGCATTTGCATTTTACATGGTCAACCGGTATTCATTGTCGAATTTGATTGGAATGGAACACATGCCATAGCAAGCCGAATTTACATCGCCTCAGACATGAACACACAACATTGGCTCCCTCGCTGACATTTTAGTTGGTTTCGTCAGTTCATTTGAATTACAAGGGGACAAAGAAGACGCTACCAGTCACGCGAGAGACAGAGGGGAATGATAATCCAAAACTTTCATGAAGATGGAAGGGAATCATATTCTCAAAATCATGTGTAAAACTCCATGCATTTTCTTCAGAATAGGCAAGATGATGTTGAGTATCGATTTGACAACATCCGATGATATGTTATCGTGAGCTGTAAAATGTCGTAAAACACTCTTTTATTCGAACTACATATTTAGGGTTGAGGTAGTTCAACATTACACCGCATACCATTCACACACGCTGATACATGATAGAACAAACTGCAAGTTGTGACAATTATCGAGTATAAGGGCACTATCGTTTCGTGAAAATATAAAGAATAGTTCCCTACGCTGAATGGTGATATAAGAAAATTATTCATATATATTTTTTTGCCGGACACGGGTAACGATCCCATACAAGCCGGCGAGGTGGCATACCTGAATACAGGCCATTTCAGCACTCTCGTCAGCTGCGAACTCTCCTTAGGTCACGGACCTTGCTCAAGGGTGCAACGCGAACTTCAACCGGTAATATTTGGATTACCAGCTTGACGCTCTAAGCCAATCAGATATAAGCCAATGAACTTCTGTCTAGAATGAATGCATGTTACTAGCCATAATCATCATCAATCCTAATCCCAATCTGGAGGTTACAAAGGAGCCTAAGGATATCATACCTGATCGGAATCAAAACAGTTTACATTAGCTGTTGGATAGAGACGGTGATACAAAAAAAAGCGATGAACGATATCACAACTTCACTCTTGAGAACGATTCGCCCCTTTTCACCTCATATCGATTGTTGGTTCTGGTGAATGTTTCCTTAGATCATTGTTGGCAAATTGAACTACTCCTCTTGGGACACTCGCTAAACGATGAGCTCATTCTTCGAAAGAGCTACGTACTGAATCCCTCAGCTCTCTTTAAAATCGGAAACCAAGTGAAAACAATGGTGGTGATTGTGGTGAAGTAGAGAAAACTGTAGTCTATGTCTCATTAACGCCACAAGAGAGACGACCTGTCAGTATCGCCTATCTGGAATTCAGTGAACGATCTTGTTGTAAAAGGATTTACCGATATCACATCAACCATTGTTATATTGAACGGAATATAAGTTTATAACTTATCATCGAATGATACAACGTGCTATCTATCTCCGAGTGTATGATACTGCATACAGAGTAGCTGTATTGACACCTGGCATCAATGAATGTACCATGATCTAATGTGCTCCTACTATTCTAGGTCACTATTCTTCAACTGCAACGCCGATATGACTGAATTAGTCAAGGCGAATCTCATTTCGGAATGCCCCAGCTCTCAATACACAGAAAATAAATGGGTCAGTTCAGATATTGGTCGATAAAACCAACGACATGGAAGAAACTAGGCTATTCAGTGAGGATGTGTGTCATGAGCAACACAGTACCTACCCGAAATAATGTATTCATTCTGAATAATTCCGATGGCTTATTGGTCAGTGATGCGACCTCCACCATCGATGCATCTGCTCCTCCTCCCTCCTTTCACAGTCTCATTGAAATCATTCTTGACAATACTTCCAACATCCATATGGTTCGTCAAACATTGGGTGGGTTGGGTTTTACCAAGACTTCTGGACTCGATGGCATTCCTCCAATTGTCCTCCTGAAGTGTGCTCCAGAGTTTGCTCCCATTTTCGGCAGGCGCCATTATAGCTCATTCCTCGGGCTGTTGCTCTCTCTGGCTAGAAACATGCCCACGTTTGCACGCCATGTTCCGTGGAAAGGAGATAATTCCAACCCTTCCAACTACAGGCCGATTGTTATCACCTCGATACTCCCTACATTTATGGAGACCATGCTCAATGACTATCATTGTCTAATTAACGACCACCAGTGTAGTTTCCGACGTAACAAGTCCACTGAAGTCCTACTATCATTCGTAACTAATCAGTGGTCATCAACCATCGATTTCGGGTCAATGCTGATATTTTTACAAGAATTATCCCTACTGGCTAACACTTACCCGAATCCGTAACCTAATCCTCAATCCAAACAATTTTGTTTAGGCCTAATTCAGGGAATCGCGCTCAATTTTATTGAAATCAAAAGAATAAGATCGTACCCCAAGTTGCTCACGAAAGGAAAAACTTCATTAATTAACGAAGTCATGCATAGATAAAAAGTAAACAAAACAACGATACGAATGCCGCACACTGAATTATCCAGAGCAAGTACTAGATAATACCAAATACACGAAACATCCGTCAACATAACGAGTGAATTCCATAGATGATGAGTAGATCCCGAGTTCCCCTAATCACTGGATCATCAAAGCTCTTTGATAGACAGAGCAATACAGTTCAATGGAATGCGATGAATGCCTATAAAAGGTGACTAATTGGAGGAGTGCATTCTCAACGATGTTATAAATACCTTAATCAGATAAGTAGAATCCATATATCCATATACTCCCTGAACTAAGATTTGTTTAGGAAGTGGTCGACTTAGACAAGCCCTCACGGGTTTCTAGTCCACTTCTTTTCAATTTCATTATTGACTATTTCTTCCCATCAAACAAATAAATGAATTGATATATGAGGACAACAAAAACATACATTCCAATAGGAGGCGATTATGATGAGAATGAAGTATCAGGGTAAAGGAGTATTAAACGCTTAAACTGTCCGATCCGAGTCCATATAGGATAAATAGAGAAAGTTGCGACTCATAATTTCTATAGATTAGTTAATGTTGTTATTCTTTTAACAACATGATTCCTGTCTTTAGCAGTTAGGGAGACAGACAGGTTTCCGTCAATCGTCCAGGCACTGGATGTCGACATGTGGTCGTGGGCTGCCTTCAGTGGGGAATAGTTAAGCCTCGTCAAGTCGTCCTTCATGACAATACCCGTCTGCTTTAGCTTCCGACGACGATATAGAAACGTTGACCTCACTTGATAGGACTTGAAAGTTTAATTCCCTGTGTCGACCATCCGATTTTGCCCAAACTTCATGACAGCGGTCGATGTAACCCATGTCCAAGTCTAACTGAAGCCGTTCTTTAGCCATGATGACAACTTTGTCAGTGACGTTTTCTTCTGGGGACTCCGGATACCGAAGATACTGACGGAATTCCGACGATTATATTGTTCGATTCTGTTGATTTGGCTACATAGGTTTCTGTTCTCCTCTCGATCCGCTGATGTTTTTAGATTTCTGTTCATTTTCCAGATCGAACAATCGTTCTCCATGTATGTTTCCCAAGTCCGTTTTCAAGCTCGTCTAGTATCTTCCGTACCAATGGTGTCGTGAAGTGAGTCCTTGAACTTCTTGCCAGAAAAAAATCATTGACAATAGCGACCAAAAAATATTGATTTCTAACCTGCTCAGTATTTGACTGATTATACTAGTGTTGAGGATAACCTCTGTGATGGTTACATGGAAGCTACACGAAAATGAAGAAGGTTAGGGATCATCGTTGGCATTGGCTTTCGAGGGGGTTTGAAAGTACAGAAATTGTGAGACATCAGTCCGGTCAATGACCAAAATTATCGTTCACCAGAACGACTATATGACAGTCAGTCAGCCATACGGGAATGCTTAGTTCTCAGTCCTATAAATTGTCACGGTACAAATGCTACTAGTGGCAGTATTTTGGTATTTGTTGGAATACCATGCGTCTCGTGGATTCAATATCCACCGTCCCTGCCATCACATTGCAATATCACATTGCCTTACTTTATTTTATTGACTAAACCTTCCGTTTTGAGCTCACCAAATATTTCATCTACACTTCATGATGAGCAACTCAAAAGGTCGACATGGACAGTACATTTGATATGATATGACGTCTCCAGAGCTACCCTTTCGTGGATCGACCATTAATGACCATAGGTTCTGTAGGCAGAGCATAATGCCTAGACATTACTGGCAGGAGACGATAACTCAACACGTATCACTAATGGGATTGCTCGATGAGACGTCATCAATCAAAGTACAATTGTTACACCTGAGCTCTGTCGTTCGTGTTATACCAGAATCGCTAGAACTGACCAAATGAGATAAGAGTGTGAACAGTCCTCTCGCAATAGGCCCACATTATTACGATAACTATCGGGAAGGAGTTATTCACTGTTAAATACACGTAAGCCGGTGATCTTTCTAACGAGGGAGCCTCTCATCTTAAATTGCACGTTGACAGCGGTACTGCCTGATTGCATCAACATTTTTCCTACCGTTGCTGTGTTTTGAATGTGAGTATCGCTGTTATTACAAACCAAAAAGACATGTCCTTATTTAGTCCATGAACACATTTGCACGGTGTAGAATTAGAAACGAATTTGCAGCGAATCTGCAGCGCGAGTCAAACAAGTCAGAGGCTGTTAACACTAGTGCGATGTACTGTGAGCGATAAAATGACGATACGATAGATTTACCGTGGGAGTGGTATCATGCTTGACCTGTGCAATATTTCACATGTAATTGTCCAAAACTGGATTAACTAACTAGAGTTCTATTGGACAGTTTGAAGAATGACAACAACACAAAATAATCAAAATGTTCAAAATTGATGAGCTAATTTGCATATTCATTGAGGTTAATTTGGGAAGACGATCATTTGGTCAGGGCATGTCCTACAGCATCGTATAACATAGGGAGCTTTTGAAGTGATTTGGGGACTGTTGTAAACAGATTGTCAATATCATGTATGACCAACGGAACATAGTAGCCTACTTTAATTATCAGTTATTATTAATTATTAATCATTCATTAATTACTAGACATTTGGATCATTGAATGTGAACCATTATTTTAAGGATGAAGCAGTGAGGGTGGATCACTCCTTTATATAACGTTGGAACGGAGCACGATACCCCGTATGGTATATATAGGAGCTTTATAATAACCAGTAAGGGCTGTCAGAAGAATATTTACTCCAAAGTTATAACATATTAAAACATGTGGCGAAGTTGAGCGTCGTGGAAAAATATAGATAAGCAATGCCTGGCAGGCCCGAGGACATACACGCAGCGGACAAATTGACGGTTGGACTACCCCCATTACGATCTGGATGTCAGTTCGGATAAGGTGTTCAGACTTAATGACTTTTCCGTCCATGGATCGTCGCCAGAGCTTGCAAACGCATTCAAAAGTTGAAAGCAACTGGATCCCTATTTATAACACTTGAACATACCATATTCATAATTTCCGTAAGATCCGTATGAATACGAGGAAGAATCAACTCTATACATACATACATACCTTCATTTGGTCTATTTGTATATTTGTATTGAAATTGTTGTTTTTGTACAACGCTGTGTTTCTCGTGGAGCGGCGCGCTTCATAGATGCATGTATTACTATTATTATTATTATGATTCTTATTATTCTTATTATTATTTTCTGGGCGATGTGAAATAACACAAATATTGAGTTGTTTCAAAGTAATCTTTACGATGGAACGATGTAATTAATCTGGGGAAAACTATAGGGTATATTAAGCGTATTGCGCACAGTCCATATGCCAACACTTCAGTCAACAGTATTCTGTCCCTCCGCAGACAAAGATTAAACATCAATGGTTTTCTACGTATTGGACTGGACCCGATATCTAACGTTGGAACTCTTCAGAATGACTACTGGATTCCGGCAACCAGTTATTCAGATAGTGGTCAGACCGAATGTTATACTAAATCAACATTTCTATCCTATGACGTCAGTAGTGTCTACTAATAAAATTGGTGGCTATACTGACAAATACATCAAGAGGTTCTACTCAATGAATTTGAGCCGATATCCCATTGCATGAGATCAATTATCAACGGGCACATTTTTTTGGTCGTTTAAATGCACGGTTCTATTCACCATAGATGCAAGTCAGGCGATAATGAATAACACTGATGTTGAGTTCTTTTCAAAGTATTCTGATACGATAAAACAAGCAAACCAATCGGAGAAGAACTATGGGACAAAGCTACAACCAACAGACAAGGCAGGAAGCAAACTTTAAGTTACATTTTTCTGTTTGATTGCGTCCAAAGTACTGGATAATCACTGCGAAGGCGAATATTGCGACCGGCAGAGTTTATCCCATAACATATCCTACTTCGCAGTGATATCGCGAAATTGCCGATAAATGTCATCCTTCCTTGATGGTGGTCGTCTGTTGGGGACAATAACGTAGCCGAATGTACGTCATAGTAGCGATCGATTGTAGAAACAGTTGGTAAATGAGTCAAGTTTAGGGGATACAGCCGCCTGCCTGACGAACAGACGGAATTACTGCAATAAATATTCAAAGTACCTAACGTGTGAAATTATATCCTTTGAGGAAAGTAAATCTTAAGCGCTACTTCTGAAGTTTCTTTCCGGTTTCACAGTTTCATCGCAGTCTCTCTGGGTATATATCTGTTCAGCAAGCTCTGTAGCTAACTGCGCCACAAACCGTATTCAAAGTATCAGATACCTTCGCTTTACAAAATTAACACAACAATACATGTATATTTACACAGCGTTTGTGCTGATCTCATCATAATAATATCTGATTTGATTTGTATGGACTGTAATTATACGGTGGTGTGGTGATTGCGGATGAGCACCAGGGATAAGCTGCCTTCCCTATCCGACTAGGGCACAGATAGTATTGAGAAGGGGTGTACTGTAATCAGTCCCAATCTGCTCTTAGTTAAAAGACTGTCGATTTACGTCCCAATCCGATGGAGGACCAATGATCCCCGTGTTCTGACTGTTTTCTCGAATCATGTAGAAGCGGATTTACTTCAAGTTCAAACATAATAACTACGTACAGCTAACTGACAACTCATTGCAACTCATCAGCAACTACCCCACAAGTACTAATTCCACTTCACTACAGCAGGACATCAATACAACGTCAGCCTCCGTCAGAGAAGACAACGCTAAATCGTGAATCGGGAAGCGAACTCGGAACGACATCTCAAAATACGATGAGTTTTGATCTATGGAACATGAAAGCAGCAGATACGACACTAATACGGATATGTATCCAAAACTGTCGCCAAACCTGTAATAAATATTATACTCCATCTGTTGGAATCATCAAATGAAATTGCATGCCACGAGTTATGGTGATTTTGAGCGTTTATTATCATTGAGTAACCTAAATTTTGTGGAAAAAGGCTTCCCTATTTCGAGCTGATAAAAGACTCGATTATCGAGGATCCAACAAGATTGATGCATCCTATAACTCAAGAGTAAATGAATATGAAATCGTTATCTAGAGATTGTCAATATGCTTCATGAATCTATTTATCAATACGCTAGTTCCAAGTTGTTGAATGATTGGTCCTGTACAATATGGCTGGGTAGCATAATAGTAATAATAAGTCGAAAAGAAGATATGTTTTTATGGTAATCATTATATTGACGGTTATTAGAGCTGTTCAGTGATTGTAGTGATAGATATCAACGAGCAGGTTGTTCCAGAGAGCTGATTAACAACTATTCTAACAACCCTCTCCTAATTTTCGATCCCAACAATGCAGAACAATACATACCATACGAAGCAAACGGTCGATCAAACCGCCCCACATCGAGTGTGCACTGAATGAATGTTAGCTAAATACTTACACGGAAGGAAAGTGGGAAATATTCCAGTTTGATCTACGTCTGACGAGCTGCCATGAGCTAGCTATAGAACTAGCTATATAACTACTTATTAGGTGCTGATGGGTGATTTTAGGCTCTGTGTATTTGTTGCTGCGTATGAGCAGCTCAATCAGTCATCGTTTCTTCCGTACCGCCATATGTCCGTTCGCCCGTTCCTCCGTACGCAAATAACTCTGAAACGGTACATGCAATCGACACAAAACATGGCACACATGTCCGCCCGTCGAAAATGTTGGATGAGTTCGAAAGTGGGCGAGGCCGCACCGCTCTGACGGCGGCCATATTGAATTGGAGTGAAACTTATTATATTGCATATTTACATGTTGTGTAACATATCGTTCGTTTTGGGACCAACCTTAATTCCCGCTCCATATGAATCCACCAGGGGGCTATTTTGGATATTTCGACGCAACTTAGTTTATCTCATATTCACCGTGTGTTTCGGAACGTGGCAATCGTGTTGCGATCAACTTTTATTATCCTGCATCACGACCACACCCGGCAGTCCTCTTCAATTGTCCGATGCAACTGATTTTATCCCAGAGATTTGGAACATGGCGATCGTTTTTGGGACCAAGTTTCTGCACCATATGACCCCACCCAGCAGTCATTTCGAATTTACTGACGCAACTGATTTTATTGCATATTTGCGCGTTTCGGAACGTGGCAATCGTTTTGAGACCAACTTTTATTTCCGCCTTATGCTCTCCCACCCGGCATACATTTCAAAAGGGTTCCAAAAGTATGACATATCCGAGTATTTATCGAGTAGTTTGTATTTGAATAAAAGTTGTTCCAGTATTCGACATATGAAAGTTTTTCCAATATATGATAATTGATTGCACAATAAGATAAGCATTGCCGTTTTATGAGCCGTTGAAGCCAAGGAAGTTCGCGCCGGAGGAAATAAGATATATTGCCATCATACTTGCTGAACCGTCCCAGCATGCAGTATTGACGAGCATGTATTACGGCAATCGTCGCTCCATCCATATGACACATCTCCTTCCATATTGTAACACAACACGCATGGAGTTTTTCACAAGATGTTAAAATATTATTCACATACATCTTCGGGCAAGGTTATTCAGAAATATTCCGTGTGCTTCTCAGTAACAATGAAGAGTGGAATATATTGATGGTGTAGTCTTCTTTGTTCCTCTTGTAATTGGACCGATGGAAACATCTAAAATATCAGCGACGGAGCCAATTCTGTGTTTTGCGTCTAAGTCGATGTAAATTTGGCGTGCTATGGCATGTGTTTACTTCTTATCGATTTCAGCAATGAATACCGATTGACCATATAAAATGCAAATGTCTCAACTAAAATAGCGTCTGGATACCGCTAGTAATGTGATCGCTGGTAAAATATGCGTACATCTGCGCCATCTTGAGCAGTTGCCCTGAAAACAAAAAGTTGAGTACGCACCCACGCACAGTGTATATAGAGAAAGTTTTGTAACGTTCATTCTTCATCCGATATTAGCAATTCCAAAGTAGATTTAAATGTTCACTACTCAGAGTATATCCATGCCATTCGATATATTTTGGAGCTGCACTCTACTGTTGTGAAGAGTTGAATGGAACTGTCATTTTACTCTTTATCTCAGAAGAAGCTGGAACTCTTATAAAATTATATCGTCTGACAGATATTGATCAGTTTAGATAACCCTGTTCCCCAAATTATGTACCATAACGTTCAGTACGGTTACGTTTTTCGTTCAGCAACCTACTTAGGCTACCCATCTGGTAGAACGAATTGTGTAATTGAGCTTATACCGGTGATTTATTCTGTCGAAAGGATCGTTGGTCTAACCTTGGTACCGGGAGTGAAGCATGTTATAAGTGGTGGCATTATCATTCGATGATATAATTTATTACCAATATCGAATAATTAAAACAATAACCTTTGGGCCGCTTATGCAGACAAAATCAAGCAATGAACTATCAACTTGTACAAATTCGCATCCGAGGTTCATGGAGATGCGATACACCATAGCCAGAGGCTGGGGGAAAGAAACAGATCGACAGGAGATGCTCGAATTTTGAGCAACCTAAAGTGCACTCAGTAAATATTCGTTCTTCATCGCATCATTTGGCGAAGACGATTCCGTGTATTATATTTTTTATATAGGGAGAATATGCATAGCATCAACACATTGCACGTTAGAACAAGGTCATTTGTTCCAGGCTAAGCAGCAACGATAACAATAATGTATGAATTGGGAAGTGATCGATATTTGAATCAGATGTATAAACTGAACGATCACTAAACAGTCATTGTTAATAACGTCATGATCTACCTGGAGAATGTCAGCGTGAATCTCGTGAATATTTCCAAATATTATACTTATAGTCTTGATTGGAAGGAATTGCCATACCTTGTTTTTTAAACCATGTCATCAACAAACTGATACACGAATGTCATGGTCGTGAACAATTGCAGCTGCCCTAAATCAGCTACCAATTAGCCATTCCACGAAGTTGGAAAACAATTCTCGGACGGCTCAATTTGCCGAAGGGTGAAAATCCTGGTATCGTAGGGCTGCGATGTCATATCACTCTAGTATATATTAATATAGAGTCGAAAGTTATCTCATATCATAATTTCCGATTTTTTGACATATATGAGAGGTAAAATACCTCATTGCATATCTTCGTTATCCCACAATGTACTAAAAATGCGCCAAAATAGCAACCAGCTCTTTTACACCATATTATATTATAAGCTTACTAGCTAACTGCTGGATCACGTAAATTACTGGGTATAAATTAAGCACAGTATGATACATCTGTGGTAATCTAAAACACGGATGCAATGTTGAGAATTTGCCGCTGCCACGTCCACATCTCACTCAGGCTCAGGGTCGATCGATGTAAGAATGAATATTAAACCTTCAATTTGTTCGAATGTAAAGACGCGTATATAGCGCGCTTCGGATGTATCAGCCAAGAAAATGTTCAGTTCTTCGAAGGAGGTTTATTTATGAGTGGGAATTCTATTTCAGTGAATGGAAGGTCAGTGTCCTATCACTGTCGTCTTTACCGCTATTTTTTCATGGTCAGCGTTTTAATGATCACCAGCACATAGGGTCATTTGCACTATTCTGGATCGTTCGTTCTCCTCTCACACTAAGCGTACCATAATGAATGCCTTTCTGATGATGGAGTTCTTCAACCTATAATTCCCAGGTTTTCAAAAGCAGAACAACAAGCTGAATCCTTCTTCAAATCATTAGGCAAATATAGTTTGTTCATGAGGGTATTTCCTACTACTCATCTGGCTTACAATCAGTTGACATTCACTTACTAACTATGAATACCTGAAGAGGATATACATGCTACGATGCATTATATTACCTTGTATACCTTCAACAATATTTTGTTCACTATCAGTAAGGCAATATTCAGCTATCTACATCCGAACCTCGAGTCCGTTCTATTCATTAACGAGGAAGTTACGAATGCATGGGGAACTCGTATAGCAGGTGCATACCCTGGCTCTATACAACACCCCCTTCTCTATACGTTGTAAGCGTTATTGAAGTATTGACGCTGCTGCTGTGTGCAACATTGCACGATAATCCAATGAAATTAGTGTAATTTAAATGCAGATACACGTTTGTCCAGACGCGACAGCATTTTATAGCAACAATTAGTTGACAAGACTGTTGTACGGTGCGCATCAGGGACTTGTCGTAGATGTCTGTAAGAAACAAATTTTCGATGTCACGTATGAACAACGGAACATATCAATTATGTTACATCTGGATCAGTAACTGTGAAACATTAATTCAAAGGTGGAGCAGGGTAGAGCACTCTATTTTATAACGTTGGGACGAAGCCCGATACCACATATGAGGATCTACATTTTTTATTGAACAAAAAAAACTTCGTAGGATAAATGTTTTAAACTCGCGTTTACGTTGATATACATGTTCTCAAATATATCATTACGATAATCTTCAGATTAAGATATAGTGAAACATGTCGCGAAGTTGAGCGTCGTTGCAAAATGGAGATAACCCATGCCTGGCAAAGCCCGAAAACATTGTCGCAGCGGCCTAATTGACGGTTAGACTACCCTCACATGCGGACGCAAGTTCGAATGAGGTGTTCAGACCTGATGACTTTACCGTCCATGAATCGTCACAAGAGCTTGCAAAAGCATTCAAAAGTTAAAAGCAACTGGGTCTCTGATTATAACTATAAAACATATCATATTTATGATTTCCGTAAGATCCGTATAAATACAAGAAAGAGTAAGTTCTACATATCGTCAGTTATTACTCATGTTCTCCAGTATGTGCTGTATGCAACAACTCTGTTGTTACCATGTACCATGTCTTTTTATTTCGTATATGTTACCTTGGGCTCCACTGCTATCACTTTTGGCTTCATGTCAAGTTTCTATGTCTACAAAATTTGTGTCTCAGGTACATGTTGATTAACAGGTTTCTTTCCTCCTCTACGGTTGCATCAAATCTGCTGGTATTGAGTTAGACTGAACGATAGGATGAATCAACATTTCTGTCTCATGACGTTAGTAGTATCCAACAATGAAGCGTGAGGCTACTGATGTCAAATATAT
>JAUOBX010059205.1:0-13440 GCA_032360705.1 Eupentacta quinquesemita
TCATATGGCTAAAGTTAAGGTTGTAAAAATGTGATTATTTTAGGAGTTACGGATAAAGGAAATGAAAAGTGTAAATGTTTGAATATGTGATAGAGCTCTATGTGCTACATAGACGAAATCAACTCCCACTTCAATCGGACACCAGGTTCTAGAGTTACCAGGGGTCAAATATCCGTGTTAACACCTTTTTGGCAATATAATTAGGTATGATAATTGAAATACATAATGCTCTTAGGACTGGGTGCATCACATAGAGGGTGAAATTCCTCCAAAAAAACGCCATCACGTTGAAGGTCATTGAAGGTCACTTTTGCGCAGAAAACTGCTGAATAATACATTTTTCTGCAATAACCTGTAGCTACTTTGTCAGCTGTGGCAGATATTGTAGGACACGGTGCACCTCATGGAGATTAACATTTTTCATAAAAAAAGTCAATATCATCAAAGGTAATCTAAGGTCACCTATGGACTAAAACAAAAACGAACAAAATTAAATGCGCAATAACCACACTCATCAAAGTTATATACAGTTATGATCTTTTGGGACTAGATGCAAATAGTGTTAGGGAACATAACAGTCATTCCATCCAAGGTCATTAGAGGTCGATCAAGGGTCATAAAGTAGTTTTGGGCTGTATAATGATAATAGAATGTCTGCCAGGGATGGGAGGTGCGCCATTACAAATACAATCCATTAATCGATTCGCATCTTTTTGACATTCAACCTCAATTTGCCTCAGATGACCTTCTACTAGATTTTATGCCGAATCATATTTGTACTTGTTTCCATGCTATTCTTATGCCGAATCATGTTTTCGTGGCCATTTTCGGATGTCAATGTCACCTTCTGGTCAGAACGAGCTATGATTTGACCATCGCGATCGCCTTGTCTTTCTGACTCCTTGACAAAGTCAGAGGAATCAGTCGGGACAGTCCACAATGTGTGCATGTATGTGTGTGTTTATGTGCCATGTTGGTATGTACTGTATGTAATGCCTTGCTTTTCTTGAAATCTTTTTAGCATGATAAGTCCAGAATGCTTGGTTGGATCAGGCTGGAATTTAGTAGGTAGGTTTGTTATGTGGAGAACGAGAACCGTATTGTTCTTGGTTTATACTGAAGGTATTTTTGGAGGGGAAATTGTAAGAAATTATATTTTGGTAAATTTTGGTTTGTTAGCACAATACATTAACTCGATCCCCTTGGTTGAATCAAGCTCCTACATGGTATGTGTGTTCCCCATGGATCCATCCACTCATTGTCTTGGGGTCGGGTCAAAAGTCATGTGAGGTCAATAGAGTCAAACTTCTTGTCCGGAGGCTATTCTAAGCAGGCGATTAAAGGACCTATTGTGTTGCCGAATTGGAGGTCTCCATAAAAAAACGTACATGATCTCCATTGTTGAGGCTATCAATGGTCAATGCAGCCAAGGAATCACTAAGCCACTTGGCTTTCTGGTTTACTTATTTAGCTCAATTCTGTACCATTTCTATTTTGCATAGAGTATCCTGTGATCCTCGATAACATCAGCGAAGCTGTGTCACTTGTGTTCGATTCAGAAAGAGAACTGGTGAGGAATGGAGCCGTTACGCCATCTCGGACAAACCTGATCGAACTTGAAAAGCACCTGCTGGATTTGAGTTCCATTGAGCTAGCGACGCAGGGCATTTTCTATATGCTGACTACAGGGGTAGAGGATCTCCAATGTGTTCGATTTTTCGAAAGTGGGAGTTTTGTTGGTTTCTTCCACCACAACAAAGATTCCTCCATCTTACCTAACATTGTAACTGGACAGGGATACCGTGTCTACAAAGAATCAGATATCGAGCAGAGGCGGTGTCGAAAGTCTGCTCTCCTGGCCAATCGCTCTATGCAGAAAGAAACCAGTACAAGTAAGTCAATCTTTCAGGCCAATAGAGGTCAAAGTCCCCAAACTTTGAAATCATGGATACTGTTAGCCCCAAAATGTGTAGAGGTACAGTCAACAGGTACAGGTTGAACTCTGGGAACAATGTAAACACCAACTGTTGACTGCAAAGGTATCAAAAGTTAATTCAACTCATCATTAAGGTTGGCTATTCAGTAGTAAGTGTAACATCTGATTCAGTTCGAAGGTCATTTCAGGTCAACAGATATAACTCCTCACTGCAAGAGTTTAGAGGGTTCATACTTTTGGTATGTATGTTGACAGTGTCGAGTGCATGATCTCCATTAATTCTGGTCAGGTTTAAAATCGTATTTGGTCAACAAGCCCTAGTGTCTGAAAGCCCTTCATACATGATAACTGTTGAACACAAATTATTAGAGTTTTCACACTTCTACAGCCTTTTCAGCGAAATGGATTCTTGTTAGGGCATCACGCTCTGGGATTTCTTGTTTCATGATTACCAGTGTAAAATTAGGCTCGATGATCTGTAAGGCTTCATTTTGGTTCCTTAACTTGTTACTCTTTGTCATTCCACAATTAAAAATGCAGCCCTCAAAGATATCATTGTTCACGAACTGTACAGTTGAAAAATAATTGACTGTTCCAATGGCTATCATTCCAATTGGAAAATCGTGTTGTTGTTTTTCAGCCCCTCATCGGAATCGCTCTGAGCAAATGTACTTACGCGAACTCAATCACATTAAGAAGCATATCCAGGTAAGTTTATCATGTGTTTTGTAATTAGTTACATTATTCAATAACGAGTAGTCTGAAAGAGTGTGAATTGGGAAATGTCCCTCAATTGAAAACAAAGACTCCTGAGAGATATCTTCAATATCTGTAGTATTTCTCCCGATTTTAACCAAGCCCACCAACATCTGCTGGGCTTCTGACTTTGATGGAGAGCATGCTCATATACTAGAAGTTTTTTCGATGTTCCATCTTCCCAATAATCAGGCACCTCCAGTGTTTCCTTTCTCAGTTCGTGCTGACCATTCTGGTTTTATCTTGATTTTGAATGATAGTGATTCAGGAAGCCTTTGAGGCCCATCAGGGAACTCTGGCTGTGTTGTGATTCAGGAAACCACTCAAGGCTCATCAAGGAACCCTGGCCGTGTTGCTCATGGATAAAGCACTGGCGATATTCGCCTCCTCTTTTTTTTATAGTGCTCAGATAATTACGATGCGGGGTGTACTTCAACCAAACCCAAAGTGTTCCATGGAGCATGGACCCCCATTTGACATTCCCATATATGATGACGACCAATGAACCCAGGATCTGACCACTTTCCTAGATCCTAGTAGTAGTAGTAGTCCTATGCTCAGCGATTTTCCCGCCACGCATCGCGATCCTGACTAGGTTTATTGCTTCCTCAAAATTGTTGATGTGTATGTCCTTGAACTGAGATTTCATTTTTCCCAGCAAAGTAGTCACTGGTCTTTCCACTGGCTTTGCAGTAGGTCTCGGTGCTTCCCGTAGGGCAACCTTTGCTGGAGCGTCTCCCTGGAGACTTGCAACGTGACCAAAGAATCTTAATCTCCTGTGTGCGACAGTGGATGACCAAGGTACTTGGTTGGTCTCGTTGTAAAGCTTGTTGTTTGATCCTCCGCCACGCATCGCGATCCTGTGCTAGGTTGATTGTTCCCTCAAAATTGTTGATGTGTATGTCTTCAAACTGAGATTTAATTTTTCCCAGCAAAGTAGTCACTGGCTTTCCCACTGGCTTCGCAGTATGTCTCAGTGCTCAGTGGAGCGTCTCCCGGAGTCTTGCAACATGACCGAAGAATCTTGATCTCCTGTGTGCGACAATGGATGACCAAGGTACTTGGTTGGTCTTGTTATAAAGCTCAGTAATTGAGATCCTGGAGGAGCATGAGTTCAACCACGGTAAAAAACTGCCTGCAGTTGACAGACATGATTCATCGCAAATAAACCGAGAAAACGTCTGTGATAACTACTACTAATGAGTGCATTCATTGTTGCATTGAAGTGTTTGTTCTATCTATGCTCTAATTGGTTTACTTTATACTTTCACCTGAATTGGTTCATTTGATTCAATTGCAGTTTCAAATAAAAAAAACTGAATGTAGTTATACTTGTAGATCTTTCAACTTCTCAATTTGCTCTTTCTCTATGTAGGTGTTAAAGAGACTCTCTAGTGACGCTGCCAATATTCTCCCACTACGCATGTTTGTGTGTGTCATTCGGAAGAATGCTGATGCTAAGAAACCTGATCACCGGTAAGAAACATTCATAACGTCCTACGGTAAGATTGTGTCCAAGAACAGCAGACTGAGGTGGTTTGATCACGTTAACAGATGGATGACGGTAAGTGGGTTACCCCAGCATGGGAGACCAAGCTACAATCATTGCGGGAAGTAGCTGGGACAAACCCCCGATCCCCCGATTCAATGTTGTCTCCGAACGCGCGAGTTGATACAACATTGAATAGGGGGCAAGGGGGTTTGGCACGGATCAGGTGTTTCAATGCCTGATTCCCAGAGTTTGTCCCAGCTATTTCCGCAATGATTGTAGGTGACTGGTTGGCACAATATGAGTCGGCCAAGGAAGAGTTGGTTTGGAGTGTTGACAAAGTGATAACCATAGATGAATTGTTGACATTGTTCTTTTTAATTCAGTGATGTGGCTCATTGCCACTTACCTAGCCGATGACTACACACAAGTATTGACTGTGCCTGTACCTTGCCCAGAGTGGAGGAATGTGTGCTGTTGATTTCACCATTTAACCCATATTTGTGTGGATCCCTGACATTACCCATTCATGTATGGTGCTGATGTTGTATTCCTACTGTGCTTATGTGACATTGTTCCGTAACTTCCGTTGGTGTGATATGGTTCCATAGATAGATGTTGACATCGACAATGTATCTCTCTCCAATTCAGCAATGTGACTCTAGCCCATGACTATGCACAGCTTATGACAGCCAATCGATTCTTCATTTCTCATTGCAGGTACATTCACACGATTGGGTTCCCTGCTGAGGACCAAGCCTCTTTGGAGCAGGCTCTCCAGGATTTCTGGCTAGAAGGATCTATCAGCAGCTATCCAACTCTAGAGACATTGAAAGATGTTCCATTGCCACTAACTCTCCAGAACCAACTGGATGTGCTGAGTTCCTTGCCCAATGATCCCTTCAAGCCATACCTTACTTCAGATGGGCTGACGAGCCAACCATCGTCCAGAATTGGCTACATGCGTTATCTGTCATATCAGGCTCCCTTGCATGGTAATGACTCCGCTCCGGGGATGCTGCCCGCATCTTGCCGTAACAGGTTCATCTACTTCGCGAGCAATGGAAGGCGACGGCATAGTGTTGCACTACTCAAACATTTATTTGGGAGCAACATTGCCACAAGTGCTGATAGTGTAATGCCGCCAGCTGAACCATCTCCATCACTGGAAAACAGTCCTCCACCACCGCCTAGAGTCAAACGAGCACAGCCCGTCATCAAAGTGACTGCTCAAATTTCAGAGAATAAAATACTCCCCCATGCCCCAAGTAAGCCACTTCTGCAAGTTGAGCCGTACGAGAACTTCAGGACTAAATTAGTTGAGCTAGGGACTCTCCTGTGGCGATTACATGACAATGAGAAGGAAGTGTTCATATTGAATGAGTATTGTGATGGTGGAGAGTTGATCCTGAACAGTTTTGTAGAGTTGTCCTACTCACACTGCCAAAAGCTCCTTCGTTGTACTTGCAATGCATATAAGGTTAACACTGGAATTGTGTGCAATCAACAAGGACAGAACGATGTGTTGCCAGTTGACACACTTTGCCTGCACTGTCGATTCTTCACAGAGAATGTACTGCCAAGACTCGAGTCGCTAAGGGGAGAAAACGAACCTGATGGAGCTAAATTGTCACCACTTGAGCAGAAGTTGCATCATTCCAAAACTGTCCTAAATGATCCAGTTGTGTGCCTGACAAACGGCACTGGAACACGCAAGTACTCTGTTCTCTCTTCTACTGGTACATCTTGTGCTACTGTTCATGTTTCCGCTTCTGGCATATTGGCTACATGCACTGTGAGCAGCTGTCAGGCAACACAACGACGCAAGCGCCTCGTGGATGGCCTGCTGAAGCTAGAAGAAGCATCTGGCCTTTGTGAGCATCTGGCAATCATGCATTCGAACAAGGAGCTATTGGCACCATATCAGTTGTCTTCTGTAACAGAGGAGGTTAACACTGAAGATAACATTCACCCAGGAGTCAATTTGCGAGATGCCCCACTTATGCAGGTGAGAACTAGACATGTGGTAAAGTTTCTGTTGGAGAAGGTGGCAGCTGACAAACCCCCCAAACCATATTATGCCCAGACACCTTCGCGCGTCGCTGGCCAGCTAGGATTTATTTAATTATGGTCAGATTACCTCAATGGGTAGATTGGTCATCAGAAGGTTGACAGTGAGAATGCATGAAAAACAGCATTGTGGCTTAGACCAGTCTTTGAGACCTAATATTGCTAGTCCCTTGCCTGAGACCCTTATACATATTTTTTCATGGGGCTACTCTCGCTTCAGAGTAATACTTGACTGGTAACCTGGATGATGATTGGAGCATTATCAGCTTGTGTTCATTTTTCACAATTTCACTATTACAACCGCCAGGATCCTGGGGTATTGTAATTTGTTCACCAACTGAGACCAGTAAATTTACAACTCCAAGTGCTCATGTTCAGGAATGGTGGCGAAGGAAAGTCATACTAGATGAGTGAACTGTTCATTAAATTACCTTTCTTCTCTCAGACCCTCATTTTGATTTTCCCACAGGGCCTACCCCAGTCACATGAAGCCGAATCAGTCGTTAAAGACCTGACTAGAGAATAGCGAATGATCCCCTGAGTCTGAGCTCGTGAACATTTCCTGCTGTCGCAACAAAAATGTATACCAGATCACCCCGCGATCACTCCACATACTGCTGAGGCACTCCTATTTCGTGTGTTTCAGCAGGCATGTGTTCATTCCCAGGGTGTTTGTGAGTAGTACGTATGCTAACTGATCAAACTTTTCCACATTACATGATACCCGTTTTCCCTCACACCGAATTTCTATATGTCTGTTCGTGATTTTAATGCAGATTGAGAACAAACATGTTTGATATATCTTGTGATTGCACCCTATGATTGTAGGACAACTCTTCAATCCGGTGAAATCCCAACTTGCACACAATAAATCTTGGGAATAGAGATATCGCTATCATGGCAAATCCAGCATCTCCAAGAATTATGCAGGTCAATGGTGGAGCCACCAACGAACAATATATACATGTATATGTTATGATGGAAATGTGCATGTTTTTGTGTTGCTGATAGTTTCATACAAGAGTATCGAATTACCAAATTATAGCTCATCAGTCAAACTAAACTCAACTCATTAGCGCAGAGTTCCCGACCTTACCTGGGAAACCTGGAAAAGTCATGAATTTTACAATGCACCGAATCCTGGATAAGTCAACATAGTCATGAAAGTTTAGGCACAATCCCTCAGAAATCATTGAATTTGATTAAATTAGACCTTCTGTTAATCTGTTACTATGACTTTGCTGTCAAACTTCCCTCTCAGAACTAATGGTAGACCATATCCAAGTTTCCAGAAAATCTGAAAAACTCACATGGATTATGCGAACTAGACTAATTATTTAGCATATTTCGGGCTGGGAATCTAATCAGTTTGTGCCATTATCATCCTGCTCCATTATGTCGGACTGCATCACCATAGCCCCTACGGGTTTGTTGATGTCGTCCTGAGAGTACGCCCGAACCCGATGATTCATGCACAAAATGTATTCCAATCGGCCGTACCTCCCGGAAGATATCATATTATAAGAAAGTACAACACATGCACTCACACAAAGTAATGCAATGGAAGCTTGAGAATCATGTTACCCTGATAAGCCCACAATGTTCATTTCAATTAGGCTGGAATTTGGTGTGTAGCTGCAAGCTCCACACACATACACGCACATGTATACAAATACGACGAGGTATTTTGCTTCCTAAATTTCGCTTTAATTTGTTTTTCGAATTGAGTCTCGTTAACACAATAAGCCCACAATGCTAGGGTCGATCAGGCTAGAATTCAGTATGTAGTTTCGTTATCTGGTACAAGGACCCCATTGTTCTTAATGCGGACCAACATGTATTGTTTTTCCCCACGTTGGGGGGGGGGGGGGGGTAATATGGTGGCAATTTGGTCTTGTTCAAACGTTGCCTCGACGTTGGATCGAGCTCATACTTGGTATGTATGTTACCCATGGTAAGTACATGATTCCTTGTGTTCTAGAGTCAAGTCAGAGGTCATCTAAGGTCAACATAGGTCAAAATCTTGAATTATTGTTAACATAATAATTCCGTAATGTTTGGTCCGATCGGGATGGGATTTGGTATGTGACTTCGTAGAGGGTTCAGAAACATTTTGTTAGCTATATAGACTATTGAATTCGAAGTTGTGAAACTTTTTTCTGGACTGATTTTAGCTTGTGAACATATAATTTTATTTTACCCCACATGAGTAGATAAGGCTCATACTAAAATTGTCTGTTCACAATGATGAGTGTATATTGGCCTTATACTTCTGGTCTTGGGGTCAGTTTTATCACTTCAACTTCAATTATACGATGTTAGTGAATAACTATTCACTTGATTATATATACGGTATGAGCATTGTAAGAGCAATAAGCAATAAACCGAAAGAATTATGTATTCTTACAAAAATGTCGTCCGCAGTATCATTGCCCACCGTGTTGAAAACTCATTTACATTGAATGCACGAAGATCTTGAAGATCGCTAGAAGATTGCGAGCTCGAATCCAGTCCGACTGGCCTTTCTGGCGCATGTCATTGACACCCCAGGGCGGAATACCATTTGACAGGAACCATTCAAGGCAATTCAGGTTTTGAATGGTTTCAAGTGGGTTTTTGACACTTTTCCATTCAAAATCATTTACAACCATTTAGATCAATTTATGGAACCAGTTGAGATAATCATTTGCATGTTCAACACCAGTTGCCTTTTGTTGGCACTATTCATCAGCATTTGAAAACCACTTGGAACTATTCGAAACCATTCAAGTCGATTGGGTTCCTGACAAATGGAATTTCACTCTGGGACTGCAATGCGTAATATTAAAAAAAAAATTGAGCTGTTGATAGCGTCTACAGTCACTCGGAACACAACATCAATCGGAGGTATGAGCCGGCACAAATTGGAGCAGCTCTTCAAAGTCATATCATGTCTCTCCGTCAGTCCCTTCTGGCTCAGACTCGGTTGCCTCTATGAAAGTGCAGCTCAGTCCACGTTTATCCGAAATCGAACTGAGACTACTTTATGACGGGTAGGCCTTCTCGCGACCTGGTCTCCAGGCCAAGTGGATATCTGGAATCGCTCTTCAAGATGAGGACTCCAATGTGGGGTACCCAGTGTTTTCGCTGCAAACGAGTAGGTATCGATGCTACACCCCAAGAGAGAAGAGTCAGTCAGGCAATCTCTCAAAATCTCCATCTTGTTACAACCATAATATGGGACATTTCGTCGATTTTCTCAGCTAGAGACGAAACATTGGAGATATAGAGGCAATGAAGTGAGTCTGAAGGCCGAATCAAGACCCACCGGGGAATTGTCTAATGCAAACAGATCAGCTTCTGCCGCGCGAGATAGCCGTCATCGTCCATTCATCACGCCTGAAGAGAATGCAATGAAATATAGCCTAGTTACCGAAATACCAGGAGCGATATTATAATGCGCTGTATTCCCGTGGCAACATGCCATCATGTCTGATATCTCAGAATCTCTATATTAGTATCTAAGTTTAGCGAATACACGGGGAGGAGACGGATGACCCAGATAGTGTGAGCTGGTAGCCTAAAGTGCACGCAAGATAGCACGTGTAGACGAAAGAGAAAATATTATATTCAGCGTAATCCGGATGACGTGGATCGTCTGGTTCGTTGGCATTGGTAATTGAGCCGTCACAAAACACTTATCTCGCCTGACAAAGGTGCCAAACCTCGTTCGTTTATTGCATTGGTAACATTGAATTCACCCATATGTAAACTTGGGGTGAAATATTGGGTGTGACCTCCCCTCGCTCGGCTCCATGTATGTTACACGGGTGTCGAGAAGAGCTCATATCATAGTCTACGATCCCAGCCATCCAGGAAACTCGCTATTAGTAAGGCTATCATTCAATAAACGATAAATTCAGGCCACTACAGGGCGCACTCTTAACAGCTCATTCCCTACCGACAGCATGTAAAATGTTCAATTAATAAATGTTCATTCGGTCTGTGTACGACAAATCAAATCAAATTTCATCGATTATTCGGACGACAATGAACGCATATCCTATCCTGGAATTGAACATTATCATCTGGTACTGATGTTACATATAGGGTGAGAAGGGATTCGAGCTCCAATGTTATATGGTGGGCTGTTTGGATCATTTCGCGAAAATATGTCAAATGCTCCTCCTCATTGAGTTTGAATCATGGAAGCTGGTCATTATCATCGGGTACCAATGCTTCATACTGGGTGTTCAGAGAACCAAGGATGAAAGTCACCTGGGTCAATTTCGGCCCAACTAATTATTTTTAGATACAAAATGAACGCCCCTTCCACCCGTGTGCCCAACAATGATGCGAGTTAACAAGTGAGCTGCTGCCAAGACGCGGACGCGGAACAGGGTAAAGTCGGGAAATTCCGTGAACACGCTAGTCGTAAACTTTTCAAGTATAAGGAGCATAGGCCTGTTGGGATTGTCCTCAGTTACAACTATATTCCGAGACGTTTGTGGATTCTCTTAGCTAACAACGACACACTGGAGATATAGAGGATGGAAAGTGGATCTGAAGGCCGAATCAGGCTGAACCCCCGCGGGGGATTTGTCTGATGCCAACAGCTTTGCCTCTGGCGCGCGAGATGATATGCCATCATTTATTCATCCCACCGAATTTCTGAACATTATGCAATGAAATGTAGCCTAGTATACCCGTGTAACCGGGAGCGAATGATAGGAGAATGCGGTGTTTTTCGGCGGCGATATGCCCTAATGCATAATCATCCAGTCCGTATGTGTCTCTAATTTCAGTTAGTAGAGTACATGGATAGGAGACAGGCGAACCAGATACCATGCGCTGGTAAAGTGCACGTAAGATAATAGCTTGTAGATTAAAAAGAACAATTTACATCAGGCCTAATCAGAACGATGTGGGTTGTCTGGTGCGTTGGCATTGGTAAATAGACCGTCATAGGCCTATCTACACACCTATCTCCATCTATCTATGTTGCACGAAATCACTTCAGTTTTACTCGACAAGAACATTGTGGTCAGCCGGCCCTGTATCCATAGGCAGTTCCCTTGTGGCGTGTTCCTTTGTGGCGTTGTGACCTTGTGACTTGACCCCGTACCCGCCCGTATCCATAGACTGTCCCCTCTTGGCGTGTGCAATGAACGATAGAAAGCTAGGTAAAAATGTCTACATACGAACGTTGATGAGAAAGCAAATAAACACAAGACACAACTATTATAATGCGAACAGTTGTTATATTGATAGCTCGACGATGAACTCCACTACAGACAAGCAGAAGGATGAGGAGGATGCCGCTATTGCATTTGTTTCCCTCGCTAGTGCTCATCTCAGACTGGTCAACATGCCTTCAGACAACGCCCACGGTGACTTCTCACCTCCTCAATCAAATCAGCTTCAGTCTTAGTGATGATATGGTTGACAACAAATTTCAACAGTGTTGATGTATCTCTATGCAATCTCGTACTCGTAATGGCGTATTCCCTCTTGTGCAGCTGCAAAAGAATGGACAAGTGCATTGTCTGTGTTCCCGGTCACAAGACCACATGTTCCGTTCACGAGGCCACATGTTTCCTGGGTACACCTTATGGGAACAGGCACTTTGAAAAACAAAGGTTCATTGTCCTTGTGGCGCGTTACAAGGGAACACGCCACAAGGGAACAGCTATGGATACAGGGCCACAGGCTGTATCCAGTCCAAGTGAGGAGTCCATACTCGAAAGACAAACCGTTGATTGAACACGTTCAGAGGAGGGCCCCTAGACTAATTAATTGGCTGAGGGATTCCCCTACGAGGACAGATTGAAGAGGCTAGGTCTAACTTTGTTGGAGCTGTGGGGTGATTTGAGACAGGTTTTCAAAATTGTTCATAGACTCGATCGTCTTATCTTCGACTACTTTTATTCATTCAAGAATAATCTCGATTTTCAAGATCTGCGGGCGTGTTATTCAGGCATTGGTCCTTTTCAATCTCGGGTTGTTATGGCTTCAGGATCGTTTATGATGATTTTTGTCCTTCCTGACCCTTCGATACTCAACAAAATTAGTTGAGAAAACTCGTTTTCTATCGTCTGATCGTAGAGTTATACTTTCAGGCTAAGCAACTTTTTAAGTTCGAACCTTCAGGCAGTGAGTGACCCCAGCTCGAGCGATCTCGATAGTGAATGTGTGTAAATGACGCCTGGTTGTTGATACGAAAATCATACCACGTCTGAGTGTACCAAGTCTACCTATGCTTAGTTTGTGGGTGTCCCGGGATGAGTACGTGATCCCTGTCGTTTTGAGGTAGCCTCAAAGGTCATCTATGGTCAACCGAAGCCAAAGTTTGAGTGAGATTCTTGGAAGCACAATTATCCAGGGAGTTGAACTCGATCCGACTGGAATTTGGTTTTTAGCTTCCTTATAGGGAACACATGACTTTTGGGGTATTGACTCAGAGTCAAATTCGGTCAAACGTCTTCATTTGTCGTATGACTATATATTTTTTCATTGATTTCCAACGGGGAGTTGTAAACTAAAATAAGCCAAATAATCGACAGACATATAATGTCACTTGGTCCTGTAAAGAGTGTCATATGAAACTATTTACCCCGCTGTCGATTAAAAACTCCTCATTTCGACTATATTCTGGGGCAACACCGGAGATAATTGGAGGGTGGAAAGTACGTCCAAAGGCCGAATCAAGCTATCTCCCCATCGATGAGGAATATATATGAAGGTAACAACTCTCTCTGTCATCATCCATTCATATCTGAAGAGATTGCAATGAAATGCAGCCTAGTTCCTGTATCACTGGCGTAGAAAATGAGGGTTGAACCTAATGCGGAATATTTCAGTCGCAATTTGCCCTAATACACGATGATACAGAATCTCTCAATGCCCGAGTTTTGCGAGTATACGGGCAGACAGGAGGAGCCCTGTAAACTAGATCGTGAACTGGTAAAGTGCACGCGAGATAACTATAGGCTATCGAGAGAGTTCATTTTCCGCGTAACCCGAACGGCGTAGATTGTTTGACATCGGTAAGTGGGCTGTCAAAACCTCTAGCCTCGTTTTCTTCGCACGAATATTTACTCAAATGTGGTCGTTTGTTGCATTGATAACACATTGAAGTCGGTCAGTCGTCTGCTACCCAAATTCCAATTATGCCGCTGTCGCCATAGTTATGATAATAATACTAATATAT
>JAUOBX010059316.1:842-13439 GCA_032360705.1 Eupentacta quinquesemita
TACCAACGCGAGCTGAAATTCCCCGGAAGAGGATTGCGATAAACGTACTTGGAACCAACTGTATCGATTATGTCACTCAGATTTCTCGAATTTAGGTTGGAAAATCCTTTGAACTGATCTTCGGTCAATAAATGACAGGTTATCTAATATATGATCTTTGTCGATTGGTAATACAATTAACGCCTCCAGTTTCTCTCAAGGGAATTACTACCGTTGTTGATTTAATCACTGAATGAAGATTGAACTAATAGAACTAAGAAGTGAAAATAAATATCCAGGATGTGACAAGGGACATATCTACATCGCACTTTCAAACCTTCTCAGGATACGAACCGGCAACTGTATAAATTGTTCAAATTCTTAGAAATAGTAGGTCTACGAATATAATGCAATCATTTATAATTTATTTTTATAATATAATAATTATTGAGGGTATGCAGATCATATGTTGGATGCTTAAACATATAGCCGACTATCCAAGAGTAACACATCTTAGCAATATAAACTGATCATAACAATTGGCGTCGACCCTTGACTTTTATTGGTTTCATTAGTACTTGGTGGTGATATAGACATGTGTTTCTGGAGTGATCCGAATATATTTTCATTTCGATCCGGCGTTGGAAACCAGAGTAGTATCTAAATCATTCACTAATATGTCAAATGACGAATTACATTCCATGTCCCTTGATAGTCAGTCACCTGTTGTGACATTTTCGCTCAACTCTTCTACACAGGGCAATACAATATTCATATAGGCCTATGCCCTGCAAGGGAATAATAAAACTCCATAACGCTGACATCTAACGTCCTGACTGTCTGTCGAATGTATTCTCGTTAGATGAGTTTGCTATATATGCAGTTGTCCCTGTGATATGTTTTATATAGCAAAGCACCACTATATGCGGGCTTGAGTCAATTACCTAAACTAGGCTAATATTCCACTCACTTTCTCACGATGACATTCAGTCGGAAAACAAATTATCGTTCGTCCAACATCAATCGAATCGTACGAATAATTTCCTCAAATGCTCTCACAAAATTCAACGCATTGCTGGTAATTACAAATTATGATTGACGATTGTTCGTTTTAGAGTTACATGGTTCAGGTTTATGTGGCTTACTGTAGACGTGTCACGTAATCCCGCTCATCTATTTGGGAGATACACTTTGCATAATAATACATTGGGTATGGGACATCGAACTAACGACATCATTACGTCAGACAAATAATGAATGCAGTACAAGAACAGAAATTACAAATGTATACTATTCTTGGTAGACCTTAGCATTTAGTATTCTGTTGTTTATTTCATAAAAATTGGGCTATATTTCCGCTGGAAATCGTACCCCCCCCCCCCCCCCTCTCAAAATAACTGCAAGATAGTGATCACCGACTAGATGCAAGAACACAAATAACACAAATACACAATGAACACAAATATTAATAATAATAATTTAGATTTGAATAGCGAATAATCGAAACCCAGTAGTTCTCGACAGCTGCACCATTATTACAAATCATTCATAAAACGCCTTCCCAAAATAGCGCTGTGCGATTAATGTACAAAATGATACAAAGATACACAGTAAAACAGCGATGACAAATGAAAGGAGATGAGTATTCAACAATTTCCTAAAACATTGAACATTAGGTGATTCACAAACAGCCCGTCTAGTGATGAGGATGGCAAGGCGTGTTCAAACACTGTTAAATCTAAGACCATGACAACCTGAGTTATATTTGGTCTCGTATGTAATTGGGTGGAAGATTGTGAAAAACCTTCAAAAAATGTACCAAAAATCCAAAACCAAAAACAATCCAACGCGTGCAACTCACGGATGAGTGGATACGCTGGGGTGGTCAACCTGATAAATGAGTCACGTTGTATGATTCTGTACAGTTTGATGACGCATGATATCATTATGATCAACATATGGTTCAGGAAGGCTACAAGGGGAATAATTTAATTGCATGGAATCTCGGATTCCTCAAATATCAATTGTGGGCTGTGAAAGTAATCGGGGCGTGTATTTCGAGTGAACAGGTCAATGGGAACCTGAATCGGAATAACCGGAGAAAGAGCATTGGTGTTCATTGTGGGCAACCTCGGCATTTCCGCCATTCTGGTCAACAAGTGATCTGGATTGTATACATGACTGGAGATATCCTCAGTTTTAGGACTTCCTTCAACGGGTGAAATCCCAAATGTTCGCTAATGCTGGGCCGGTATGCGTTAGTTTTTCAGTAGTTTCAGCAAAATAGAGAGTAATACAGCCTCCTAGATCCTGTTCGAAGAAAACACCACCACTTAGGGGGAGTTATCACTCCTAAAATTGATCAATGTCACGAATAAACCCTTAAACAGATTCAACATTTCTGCAAACATTCTTATTGGCATCATGAAATACGAAGTCCTTATCGTTTCTGTGAAACTTGTAATGTCTCATATCCCGACCATGCCACATTGTCTTGAAAAGTCCATGTCTCCAGTTATTGAATCTTCCAACCCGAACACAACTGCTTATAGGTTGTCGGGGTGATGAACTAGTTCAAGCAAAGGATTTGTGTTCGGTCTACGTTTCCAACTACAGCGATGTTTATCGTATTGGATAAGTAGTCATTGCTGTCCTTTTATTCAAATTGGAGCCACTCTGAAACGGATTAAAACTGTTCCTTGTCTTACACATGTTTTAGTACTGACTTGATCATTTATTTTGTAGGAATATTCCACACCTAAACTATTGCAAACCTAACAAACCTGATGACTATATGACTATGGCACATATTCATTGTTGTTTTGCTAATATGAATAATTAGGTTTTTAGTCAATAGCTGATTGATTATTAGGCCTAATCAGTTATAACCTGTGGTTTTCCACAATTACTGGAACATTCCTTCGAATTTTTATTTTAGTATTGAAAATCAAAAAAGAGATCAATCCCACGGCCTAATAGGGGTTAACACCCAAATTGATTTTTCCGACATAGTTGTGGTTTCAATATATATTCCAATGTTCCAACTAACTAACTATGCCGTTAAAAAGTTCGGCTTGGCTGCGCTTGTCATTGCCATTCTCCAATATAAATGTCATGTGACAGTATTCGCACTGAGTTATTGATAGTTTGGCTTCAATAATTGAAACACTCCTTTCACATATCTCTGAGAATGGAATCATTCGGCCAAAGTATAGCATTGATATATTATTCATATTGCATATATTTGTAATTTATCGCACAATGAAATAACATCATACGATTCGGTAGCGAAGCAAACCAATTAAATGCATTCTTATGTATAAGTTTTGCGTCCGGAAAAATCCGAATAGAATGAACAGGATTAGGTCGAAAAATGTACATGACATTATTTGACATGCCTCACCCAGTTGAAACAAGCCTAATAGTTGTCTGCATCTTCCGATCACTACGTGGTAGTCCTGGATATAGCGTATGCGGGTTTGGTATCCTCGGTTACAGTGAATAACCACACCAATTCTGGAATAGTAGTCTGGATGGGTTGCGCATGAGTCATCGAAGAGGGGATACCATCGTGTCCCATATTGGGGCCGGACTCTGTGTCCATTACTTGGTCAGGCGGAGCTTATCCTCTCTCCTGAAAAGGCCCTGCTATCATATATTCTATCAAATATTCATATTTCATTCCCGAAACATTTCACGGAAATGTGATACAAACATTGAAGTCGCTCGCTTGCACTTTTGATGTACCGTATCCCATCACTAATTCTACTCTAGTCTATTCCTGTCAAAAAGACCCTCAATCAAGAATATATGCTAGTTCCAATCAATTATTCACCACATTGAAGTATCGGCTCCTTGAAAACTGATATTCTGTAAAGTGGAAGTAATTGAAAATAGCACTAGTTTTGAATATTTCAAAATATTGTACTAAATTACTAGTGAGGCCTCATGTCACCATTTGACCGGAACAACTACATTCTTTCACATAACTGATAACTTGGGGAACTCATTATAAGCTGAGTGTTAAATGTTATAGATCTCTAATCAAAGGTATACATAAGCATCTTATTGAACTAGATTTGGTCCATGTGTGTCTGATTTCAACTGAACCACAAACTATTTTCTGTTTAGTATGAACCATGTTTATTCAACTTTCCTATTATAGATTATGGACGATATGTAACGCACCTTCCTTTCAGGCACTAACAGGGGTATTAGCACTAATCTGGGATTATCGCCTTTTCAGACTTGTCATCGACGTGTGAGTAGCATAGAACATGGTGGAAGCTGTAGTAACGGCATTGTGCAAGAAACTGGACTGAGAGTCTACTAAGCACCCAGGGTACAGCTGTCTCGGAGTTTCTCTCGGCAGTGGCGAGGACGAGGGCAGTTACTGTTCAAAAATTATAGTAGCCCCATAGATCACACATGTCGCGACACACCTATTACCCTACTCTTTCTTAACCGATAATGAATCACCATTTGACCTATAATGAAGTAACTTTTTCTATTTTATTTCGAGTAGTGGAGATGGGGTCACGGAAACCGTAACCATAACTGGACTGAAAATGGTTCCAATCGATTTATCAAGCCAAGTTCTATCCGACTATGCAATAGAGATATCGTTAACATGGAGGTAGGGCAATCTTTTGAAATCCCCTGAAGTAAATTATAAATTCTTTCACCACAAAATATATATAATATTTGATCAACTTTCTCGAATGGGGCGATGTGATATTCATACAGCCCTTTATCTGACTGTCATCTGACTGTTTCCCGACTGTTGTCTCGTCGAGAATCGTTGTCAAACACAGTGTGTTATTTCACAAGGCGAAACTATATAGAGGCGTGAGTCAATGACCTATTGACCAATTATTCTGTTGATTCTTGTTGGATCGATGACTCTTGATTTGTTCAAAGCACAGAATGATCCATTCGAAGTCGCGTTTACACGATCAGAATAGACGAAGAACGCATACGAAATCTGAATAATCGAATCGCACAGGAATTGGTTTACTCGGTCGAGGCATCACCAATCACTCATGTGTTGATTGTTCACAATTGGAACGCAGATGTGGTCCGACTAGGCTTCACTCATCCATCGTGACGGAAATCTACCTCACGGAACTCATTGTACGTGCGCTATACTTCGGAAGTTATATCATTTCACAAATTTGTTGTTTTCATATGAAAGCAACAAGGGTGATAGAAACCTGTTGGCAGGCTGGTGTCACCAAAGAAAGAGAAGACAGCAAGAGACAGCATCAAGAAGGTCATTGATGAAGAGAATAAACAATGTTGCAGAAATGGCAGATCCTTGCGGAACTCCTGCACTGATAGGATGAACTGAGGATGTGAACCCATTAACACGAACAGCATTCGAGCGATCAGAAAGAAAGTCAGAGATCCAACAGATCGGATAAGAATGGAGGCCAAATCTGAGAAGTCTGGTAACGAGCCCACGATGGAGTATAGTAACCTAAAAGACAATTTGTGTTATCTTATGTATCATCACCGCTTTGTTCTGTGACATACAAATTGACTGACAATTCCCTGATCAAGCTCACTGGAATCACAAACGGAAACAACACCAGAAGTCGCATTTTTATCACTCGTTTTGCTTGATGGCATTCAACTATATTCAGTGCACCTTCAACCATGAATTCTGACCTAGGATCGCAATTCGTAAAACTCACAATGCAGAGAGTGTGTAAAGAAGCGCAAAGTAAAACGGTACGGTCAGGTAACATGACTAATGAGGCTTGCCAGGACTCTCTTGCAGGGCGCGGTACACTAGGTGGGTGGAGGGGAAGCAGATAGAGTGAAAGATGGAAACACACCTTCTCAGAGTGGACAGATTAAGTCCTGATCAGGACCGAAAAAGTGGAGAGGGATTGTTACCAGGTCATCTGTAGCGCCCATACGGTCCACCAGACTCCGAGATGAGTGATGGGGTAGTGAGGGTATGTAAACACACCCAGCATTAGCATTAGGAGAATGTCGCCTGGAGTTGAACGAAGCTCTAATTGTTGACCTAATCTATGAAAAAATGTTGTTGGAAATGAAAATCATGGCCTCTGAGCAATTGGAGAACAAATCCGGAAGTTCTCGGAAAATCACGTTATATCATATCATGGAATCGTTGCATTTTCGATAGAATCAATCCATCTCGCCAAGTATAGTAACCTTGAGAACAATTTTTTCATCTCAAATATCATCACCGTATCGTCTTATAAGAAACGAGTTCCTATCTTCTGACAATCCCCTCATGCACGCCAGAAGCACAGACGGAAATATCAGCAATAGTCGCTCTCCCAATCACCGATTTCGCACCAGGCGTTGAATTATATTTAGTGCGCTCTCAACAATGAATGCTGACTTAGAATTGCAGTTGGTAAAATTCACAATTCGTGGTGTCTGTATATGGGGAATAAGATGTACAACTGTTTCTGTTAACATATTCCTGTTCGTAGTAAATAGTCGGATGGATTGCATATATTGTCTGCCTCCGCCAGTCCGTGTACGTCTATTTCCCAGAATGAACAATGCCATGCGGAGCCACGACCTTTCTGGTTATCATGTATCATGAGTCCATCAGTTGAATACTTAACTCAGCTCTCATGCAATACGAAGCACCCTTCTTGCACGAGTCATCTCGCCACCGTCCCGAGCATTTATATCCGATTTATCGTTCTAACAGGTGTCAATACTGCTCAAATAGTACATGTGGTATGAAATGGAACTGTCAGATGATTTCAGGTGTTACGGAGGGGGGCACTACGGTACCAGTTTACGAAGACGTTGAGGAGAATATACCACCTTTATCATTCACGATATTTCCAATTACATTTTTCATGACCACAAAACAGCTGCGTTCCTGTGTCTGGGTAATTTCGCCGGATTCGTTCTCGTATGAATTTCTTCTTTTATTGGTAGGTTGGGTTTACAACGTCGGTTCCTATATATGTGAAATATGGATTATGTTCATCATTTAGAGAAACAACATACATACGCTGTTGTACTGTAGTTTTCCAGATATATACGTTGTAGATTTTAGTCCATATTAAAGCACTAAATTATTCGTCTGTGAACAACCGAACAGACTGACGTGGCGTGTTCAAATAGTCAGGGGATATTGTCTATGCTCACATTTGGGGGCAGTGACCCAGTCATCCGGTGGTGCATGTTAATTCGTCAGTGGCATCATGACGGGACATAGTATCGATACGAATAATCAACTGCACCAATTGATTGAGTTTATCTCCAGTCGCTGTGTCATATGGGGGCACCATATATGATACGTAATTAATTGCAGCCCAATAAAAAGTAGTGGTCTGTGTTGTTCGATCATGGGAGAACGAAACGCGATTACTAAATTGTCAAGGAGGCTTGTAAAACCGATGATTATTTAGGAGCATTCTTCCAGACAAAGCTATGTGAATCCTCGTAGATGGATGTTAAATAATGATGACGATGACATTGGGAGGTGAGAGAGGGGGTAGCTGTCCGTGGAACAACTGGGGTTTAAAGTTTCGAAACAGTCACCTCCTTGAAACGGCGATTATTTATGCTGACATTTATTTATACTGGTATGGCGCTTTACATCACGAAAACTAACCTCGAGTCTTCTTACAATGAAACGAAAAGTTGCAATAAACTTTTCTGCCTGATCTGTCCAAGGATTCTGGACTCATTCTGTTAATGAGTTTCTCAGACTCCAAACTTTGACCACTGTTGACCTCATATGACCTTCATTTATCTAGCAGCCTTTGTAGATCGAGCTACTGTGTTAACAATCTAGACGTCATACACGCACAAAAATACTTCTTGTAAGTTTTTCCATTATACACAACTACATCATATGCTGTCATGTCTGCAGAAGTTCCTCTGACTGAGAATAGGAAAAAATATCATAACTGTTTTTGTTGTTGTTTCGAGCATGGTAGCTGGCAGAGTATACTTGCGTTGCCGAAAGCAGATCGCACATTGCCAAAGCTGTTTTCCAAATCGAACAGTTTCACACTTATGCCGACGTCTACAATGATGATACGCTACAACGTTATTTTTATATATTCACGTTATTCCACCTGGTTTTCATCATACCCTGGGAAACATCAACCTCGAAATGGAATTGCCACGGGATTGCATGCACCAGAATATATGATTAGGTTCTTCAAAGTAGCTCCAATTGTTCGTAGAGAAGTGGCCCTGAACACTTTATCAGTCATTGGATCTCCGCCTAATGTTTGAAATGTTGTTACGGATTTACGGATGGTGATTGTTTCTGGCGAGTTGTTTTCCGATGCTCGTTCTGGGCATTTTTGTGTGCTGGCAGTTGTTGTTCTCATTGCGTAATTTAATACCGTTGTTCGTTCAAGTGGCTCCCCCGGTTTTCGATCTAACTTCAAAATCATCAGAACAGTCTTGTGTCACTGAGCAATAAAAAAACTGTTCTATCATTTTTATTATCGTTAATATTGTTAGGTCAAGCTGTAAAAATGGATTTTACACATTGATGATCATCAATTGGCAGATGGGGCCATTCTGAGCGTGCGCCCATGAGCCTTCCCTTTCGTCGATTATTGTAATAGCGCCCTCATTACGGTAGTTATTTTTCTATCAAGATCGATCGGTTCCGTCACCATTATTGATCTGACTGCCGTGATTTATTTCTTCTCTTGATAAATGACTGAACAATTACTCACATCTCTGTGCATTGCATATGATAGTATGATTCACAAATTACAGCTGTTATACTAATCAAGCACACCAAAGACGTTTTTTTTCAAATATTTGCCTAGACTATTTCGTTTCACGTATCCATCGATATTTATCACCACGCGTCTATACTGGATACTCTTTATCTTGCTGAACGATCGGATTCGTTGTTGCATTTGTCTCTCCTATTTACTTTCCCCAAGAGCAGAGATATTTGAGAGAAGGTTTACTTAGTGGGCTGGCGGTTATGTTTGACCTTGCGTAATAGGATACGCCTCCTTGTAGCACTAGTGGTAGCATATAGTGTATGATCACAGCATCCTGAAAACGCATGTATGGTGAGAGACAACTGCCGAACAAATCTGAATGTGTTGTCGCGAATCTAATCTAGCAGAATCTGCCTATCCAAATCTGACTTCCATGCTATATTTCGTTGCATAGGTAGTCTCATGAAGGAGTTTAAACATTTGACCAGTGTTAAGTATAACTAATTGTTTCTGTTTATAATCATCACGAGGAGAGGGCGCCACACGGTATTTTTCCTCGGCTGTGGAAGACCCAATTGATTGCAGTACCCAGTGTGTAATTTTGTAAATATGTAGTATACTTTTGCTTCTATTAGTTTGCTGCTCATTGAAGACACGGCTTCTTAACGAACTGTTTCATATATAGAATAGAAAGAAAACAATAATTGAGAGAGAATAAGATCTGTCATCCGTGTACCTACACGCTAAAGCGGATGCGGAATGAGTTGAATAATCAATTTCTTGCAACGACTGGCATTTGGCGACATTTTTGACGCATGTTTATGCGAGGTTCATTGTTGTACTGTGTACGTGTTCTATTTCATTTTTTCTCCTGCACAGGAAACAGTTTGTACATTCGCAATTCGTATGCAGCATATTCGTGCACTTTCATCGTAAAATCCGCACCCATGTGGATTGCAGACATAACCCACGTGCTGAATTACTCAATGCTTTCCAAACACTTTGCAATCTGACGTGCACTGTCGCACTTCTAGTATATCTTGTATTTATTGTGCCCAAATGAATGTACAGCGCTCTTCTATCCCAAGGAGTAGGAAACCCAGACGACGAAGAGTTCTGATTTTCTCAGGAAACATGTTATTGACCGCGGATGTCGGAATACCCTAATTCATTTGTAAAGAAACTCCCGATCGGATACTGATTGTTTGTCGATAATTCACCAGCGACGTACTGAAGTTCCTCCGGCGACAGGTAACACGATAAAGCTTACCCTGTTTCAGCACTCTATTGGGAATTCAATGTTACTGCTGGCCTGCGCGGATGGAAGAAGCTTTGACTCGGATACCGCAGAACGGTGTATCAAAGAACCCCCCCCCCCCCTCCCTCGCAAAAGACGTAGTTGAATGTCATCTACAATGGTTTCATCTCAGTGTGTAACATCTCCAGTGGATCTGGCTCTCTGGGTAAAATGCTGTTGGGAATGAAACCGTGGCCTCTATTAGCCTTTGACACCACTTTATTGACTATATCCCGAAGAAAAAATCCGGAAGTTCTCTTCCACGTTATAGCATTTCACGGATTCGTTGCATTTCGATAACATCGATCCACCTTGCCAAATATAGTAACCTTGAGGAAAATTGTGTTCATCTCAAGTATCATCGTCTCGTCTTATAAGAAATGAGTTCATATCTTCTGATAATTCCCTCAAACACGCCAGAAGCACAGACAGAAATATCAGCAGAGGTCCCTCTCCTGATCACCGATTTCGTTCCAGGCGTGAAACTATATTTGAAGCACTTTCAACAATGAATGCTGCCATGGAATCGCTATGTATGAATCACAATCCCTGCCGCCTGTGTATGGGAGATGAAATGTACAGCTGTTTCGTACATACAAAAACTTCAGTGTGAGTCACTCGCAATACCTTGCGAAAAATGTCACAGCATACAATGTAACAGCAGGCTGCGGCTCATGCACAACGTACTGCATATAGGCCTACTCATGACCAGTGTTGCTGGTCACTCTATTCGCAAATAGTGTGCAAATATTTTAATCGGAAAATAATGTAAACAGTTGTATAAGATGTTTAATTGAATTGTCTATAGTGTTTGTTTCCTATTAGAATGAAAAACTCATACAAGTGCATCCTGGTATTTGACATGGACATTTCAAATGGACAATGCCCTGCGAGTATGACGATTTGTGTAACTGTAATGGAATGCCAGCAGCCACAACGTTGTTGTCCAAATTACCAAATATGCAACTCAACTGCATCACTCATCTAATTTCTTCATTTATTCGTGTCCACGGTATACAATGATAGGTGTTCCATCTTAGGAACGGGTAGATAGTTAATTTCATTGTTATTTCGTTTCTCTATGGTGAGTCTATGGTGAGGATCACCGAAGAACTGGTGAATTATAGAAGTAAGTCTAGCTATTTACGAAATGGGTAATTCTTTGCGAGCGATAACGCGATGAAATTCCGTAAACCTGACCTCCTATATTACAGAAGAAGTGTCATCGGGTTATTTTGTACCGGGAGTCCATCTGCTGTATAATTTACTAACTCTCAGGCCGTACAAGGCACCGTTACTGCCGTTTCTTCAAAAACGAATTATCTTGCCATACTGTCAAATTAATCCTTCCCCTGCAGCGTTTTCATCCATTCTACAAACGTTGACCCCTGTTGACCTCATATGACCTTCATTCATCTAGCTGACTATGTAGATCGAGCTTTCGTGTTAACAATCTAGACGTCATACACGCACCAAAATACCTATCATAAGTTAATCCATTATACACAACCACAAATATGCTGCCATAACTACACAGAATCATCTTACTGAGAATGGAAAAGATTATCATAACTATTTTTGTTGTTGTCCCGAGCATGGTAGCTGGCAGAGTATACTAGCAAAGGCAAAGTTGTTTTCTAAATCGAACAGTTCCACACTTATAACGACATATACAATGTTGATACAATATACAGCGTTATTTTGACATAGGCCTATTCACGTTATTTCACCTGGTTATCATACCCTAGCGAAAATAAATCCCTCAAATAGGAATTGCCACGGAATTGCGTGCACCATATCATATTAATATAAATAAAGTTGTTCCCAATATTCGTTGCGACATTGCCCTATAGTTCCTAAACACTTTATCAGTCATTGGATTTCCGTCGTTGCGGATTTACGGATGGTGATTGTTTTTGACGAGTTTTTTCTGATGCTTGATCGGGGCGTTTCTGCGTGCTGACGGATGTTGTTCTCGATGCGTAATTTATAACCGCAGTTTGTTGAATTGGCTCTCCAGGTTATCGATCCAACTCAAAATCGAAGCAGTTCCCTGTCATTGAGCTACTAACTTGAATATATCAAGTAAAATACTGATTTTACTGTTTTTTCATGAATTCTATCCTATCCGTCACGAGAAAATTACTCAAATGGAATGACGTACACATTTAGAATGTGACTGGAATGATCACACCTTTAGGGGAGGTGAATGTAGATGACGCACCTTAGTTTTGGTTTCTGACCAGTGGAGTCCAGTGGAAAATGATGGTACTCTTTGTAAATTCGTAAATGACTGAACAACTCACATCTCCAAGGGAACTGATAGTATAGGGCTCACAGAATAACAGCTGCAATGCTTATAAACTATGTCAATAACACTTTGAGGGATATTTGTCTCACAGATACTCTACGTACGGTACATGTTGGCTAATATACACTAATAGGGTTTACATATCTATCGACATTCTCTCCTATCAACTTATTGTCTATAACTTTACCAGCCTTATATATCCATCAGAATATTCCCGTTATCATTACACGTTCATTACTAAAAAAAACACGTTGTTTTGTATCAACATGTTATTGAACGAGCAGATCACTAATTGTGATTGTCCT
>JAUOBX010059427.1:0-13438 GCA_032360705.1 Eupentacta quinquesemita
ATTCCCTACACTGATGAGGCTTAGAACGATGAAATCGTGCAGGAATGTTAGGTTCGCAAGACTAAGGATCGAATTCATTCAAGACCTGGCGGAGAGAGAAGATCTGAATAATGCACTGTTGTATGCTGCGAACCCAGGAAACGAAGTAAGGCAATGCCTCCTAAGTGGGAATTCTAAATAATATGTGTTTTCTAACGACCCCAATTGTCAGAAAATACGGAAAATCGGCGGAGGCAACGAACATTTATATTCGACTTGATTACAAGCACGATTTTTTTATCTTTTCTTTTAATTTTTTTTAATTTGAATTGTATACAACACCAACAGCCAATCACGACGGGCGTTGTAAAATCTCAGCCTCAACTGGATGTTCCCCTCTCTATAATTTATCCCAGTTCGGATGGACTTAAAGATGAGCATGCAACGGGAAGGCAAACATATAATGAAACCCAAGACGAAAGTATGTAGCCCACTTTTATATCCGGCAGTAAATTGGTAAAGGTTAGGAGTTTTATTTGGCAACCCAGGCTGTCTAATAACGCAACCAGAAGGACAGAATATAATACAGGCCTTTGTTTATGTGAAATATCAACGTCATAGCAATGAAAGGAAATATTTAAAGGCGGCATACCCGAGGGGTCCTCAAAGTTATCGCTTTGTTTCTCGAGGAACATATTGAACGCTGATGTGAATCTATATTGGTACATTGATGAGTTGTAACATTCTCAGTATCACATATCACGAGCCATATTGAGTTCACTGTTGCATCTGCAATAAATCAATGTTAGAGTTTCGGTACATAGCGAAGGGGCTGATGCGTGTATCCATGACGAAGGCACAAAAATGGGGTGATATTAGTCCGGCGTTTCAAGCAAGAATTCAGGGTTCGAATACTGTCGGGTTTATATAGCGCTTTTCCATTACATGTTCATTATATGCGCATTACTGATCATACTCTGGTCTTAGGTAGTGTTACCATTCCGACAAACCCGGAGAATTTGTGGCTGCAGCTAACTCAGCGCCGATTGTACTCAACAACCTCTCAGGTACCCAATAATGCCTGGGTGAGTCGAGTAAATGGAGATGAGGCAACTTGCCCAAGATCGCAACGGAAAAGCTCTGCCGGCCGGGATTCGAACTAGCAATCTTCTGAACACGAGTCCAGTGCTCTATCGCTGAGCTAATCCGATCTCCATATAAATAAATCGGTCCTAACACCCTGAATGGTGAATCTATTGTTGTCAAATATGCAAGCTAACGCATCGGGTAATAGTTTTGAAAAAAGTACAGCAACGTTTTGTTCATATCGAAGCAAAATCAGACATATCAGTTATCTGATCAACCAGAGGGGACAACTCTTAAACGTACAAAAGTAATCAGGGCACCGTTTTTTCAAATATAAATTCCGTGTTTGCTTGAATACATTTAGATAATTGCCCGTCGTAGCAGATGAAATGAAATGGTCGCTAGTATATATTCAGCAATTCGAGCGAACGCCACTAGCTAACATTTCCAATGTCAATTGCTCACAAATCGGTATGTAATTATGCAAAAGAAGACTTCACTTGGCCGGTCTTGCCGGTGGCGAATTTGGATTTACGAAACATCACCACGACTGCCAGTTCAGCGCCTGGAGGTATAGGTGGACATATGTCAAGTACCCGTTGATGATTTCAGGAAAGCACAGGCGTTAATTCAATATACATTCGAATCGCCCTTCCCTAGCTAGCTGGATTGGAGAGCTCTTGCAGTGATATGCATATGTGCTAGCCTGGCGGAGAAAATCCACCGTGTGCATTGAATGTATTATAATGGTAAACTTAGGGCTTGGAGGTATGAAACTTTAGACGGTATTATCAGTCATCAGTGAGAAAATAGAGAGCAAATGTTGTTCGTTTCAATTTTGCATGAATGAAGAGCAACCATCCCCATGATTCAAAATAACTGGTATGAATGCTGGTGATCAGTTACTGTACCATCTATATGGCAGTCTTCAGTCACGATTTAGTACTCCGGTCTCCGAAGAATACCCAAGCTAAGTCTCGATCGTTTTGTATTTGAAAATAAAACATATCGCTCGCGTGCCTTATCATGTGATTACAATATGGGATATGTGTTCGTCTCCGACCAAACGACATCAATGTAGCCACCAAGTCTACACCACAAATAATGAAACCAACTTTCCGCATTCCTGGGCAAATGCATCATGACAACGTAATTAAAACAGTCCAGACTGTCATAAGACTCAAGACGTCCGTAAACCTTGTTCCCTGGTTAATTGAAGTCATGTCATATCAAAGGAATTGCATGTCATTTGACGAAGTTCCACAGTGTATCGAAAGACGAAAGAATGAAAAAAAATCACGGACACCATGTGTAATTTCAAAACTGGTGTTGAACGGTGTTAAAGATGAGGAGAGGGATTGTCGCACATTGAATGTCCCGTCAAAATTAGATGAGACAGTTTCCGTCTCCCGGCTCTACTCTTTCCGATGAGGAGAAATAACACATGATACACGTTCGGAAACTGATCATGGAATGGGAGGTTCTGAGGTTGAGTGAAGACCGTTTTTTAGCTCCATCTATTTCGTCGCAGACCTAATTCAAAGGACTGGAAGAAGGCTGGATATACACGTGAGGCATTGTACGAATAGACGGATATTTAGGAATTGTGAGAGTAGGCCTACTTGGACATCATTCACTAGTTCTGATGGATAAACACAGTGCAACTAGTGCACCCTATCACCGTATGTGTAGCTATTTGGGATGGCTGTGCACAATGTGCACAATATGTGTAGTTATTCAGTGAATGATATATACCGGTTGCCTTCGGGTTCCCAATATCATTTCATGTTACTGATCAAAATTTCCAAAAACAACAGTTACTTTCAGACCATGTTTGATGGAAACGTCCTTCGATAACTCTTTGCGTATTCATTAAAACCACATTCTTCTCTCAACTGTAACATGAGATAAAGGCAATAAATAAATAATGATGTTCTTGTCAACGCAGATCCCATGCATGCATGCATGGGCGATGAAGCATGGCTTATATATATATAAGTCATGATACTGCACATGGGTTTCGTTAACAAAACATTATACGAAGTGTTCCGGAGAGTGATTATACGGAATGATGATGAAAGGAAAACATGAGACGATGAACATAAGGCATATAGAAATAATTGGTTGTTAAATTGACAGGAAGCGATACATGGAAACTAGGACGGAATAGACCGACAGGCACCAGCGAGGATCCTTGTCCCTGGCTGCCTGGGCGGAATTTGAATTTTGGAAGATACGGGATCAAGGAGCCACTGAAGTGTCATCAAGGGAAGCCAGGTCGTGTTGATCATTGAAAAGCACCAGCGATAATATGATAATAATAATGAACCAGTTTTCATATAGCGCCAAATACCCGAATGCCTCTAGGCGCTTAACATGCCAAACCTCACGACCCATACAAAAGAATACGATATAAAAATGCAGAAGAGTACTATAACAATACAGAGAGTAAGAACATACAAATAGTAACAAGGTAAAAGAAAGTAGGAAAATATATACGGTGTACGAGAGTGAAACATGAGTAGATAAATAGCTAGTACCGTAGACAGGGTAAAACTATACAATCATGTACACTATGAAACGATGCAAAGTGAAACAACAATAAGATCAGGTGGTTGAAATGCTAAAAAGATGTGTTTTAAGAAGATCCTTATGCATTAATGCTTAATGCATTCTTGATGTTGAGATGCGAGTCGTTTCAAAGTCTGAGTGCTGCAACCGAAAAAGCGCGATCTCCATAGTAACGTGTTGAGATGGATCTTGGAACCTCGAGGAGAGTCTGTGATACGGAACGGAGCGAGCGACAGGGTGTGTTGACGGTGGGAAGTTCTCACAAGTATATACGCTGGAGCAAGACCGTTGAGGGATTCACCTGTTTAACTGTTCACGACTAGCGCTAAGATGATATTGAGGCAGGGGTGTACTCAGTAGCCAACCCCAATCAGCTCCCGGGAGCGTCATCTAACGACCCCGCCCGACGGACGACCAGTGAACATCAGGAAAACTTTCTCAGATCCTGGAGGAGCGAAAAGTGTTTCCACCCCCATACGGAAAGAATTTAGACCTCATCGATATCAAAATCAGCAACCTCACTAAAGTCACTCAGTCAGTAATTTGTCTGCGGCACTTTTCTCATCGTCAGATCGTAGCCATGGAGTCATGGGACCACTCGCAGATATAGTCAGTCAGTTTATTCTATTAGTGTACGATGTATTGTGGGGAATTTACAAAGTACATGCTCGCCGCTAATGAATTGCCTGTTTAATCCATTCCGATCCTCCCACGACGTATCCGAAATTCTTTCCACAATACACCACGGTTCCTAGTGGCGAAAACATTGTGTGCAGCAGCGGTGTGAAGTTGTGACCAAAGTGCGTGGAAAAAGGCACGCGAGGCCGTCGATGTTTGTATTCTTTCGTTTGAAGTGGGAGAAATGAAATTCACCCACTTTATTCTGCTTGACAGCAGCACTTTCCCCCAATATCCAGAGACGACGATATATCCCCAATAAAACCTACCGAGGCAAGTCGGTGTTTGTTATTCGTATACATAAAACCCAACGTTTGTTTATGGAGTAGGTGTGCATGAGAGCAAGAAACTGTCACTCGACCACACGCGACTGAGCGCGCCGGTCACAATTACTTCAAAATTTTCTATCATGGCCGAAACATTCGCAGCTGAAGATGAAATTCACATAGCCTTACTAAGAAAGTAATTTTTTCGATATAGTTCTTGTGAGAGCATTCTGACTTGGCAAGTTGGTTACAATTCAAGGAAAATTCACTTTCTCTTATTTTAGATGGATTATGTTCTCTTTTACACGCGATCATCATTGACCAAAACATTTAAGTCTATGTGCAGTGATGTGCATGACGAAAATGGTCCGTGAGCTTGTCAATGTTTGTATGCTGTCGTTCGAAGTGGGTGAAATGAAATTCGCCCACTTTGACTCGGTTGACAGCTGAACTTCGCCAATATCATACAGAGACGAACTAGACACCCACTGTGAAATCCACCGAGGCAAGACAGTGTTATCCGTACATAAGACTGAACGTTTGTTTACAGAGTGCGTGTGCATAAGAGCAAGAAACTGTCACTCGACTACACACGCCGAAGCACGTCACTACCCCAGTGTTCTTTAACGTGGCTGACACATTAGTAGCTCAAGATGAACTTGTATACTGAACTGGGATGTAGGTGTTCCGTAGTAGTTCCTGAGGAAGGCATTGCCACTTAGAAATTCGATTTACAGTTTCGATGGAAATTAACTTTCTCCTATTTGAGATGACACGTGGTGCCACATGTAAATTAGTTTCAAATTGCTGGTGTCGTCCATATTTCATTGTGTTTTGTTTCAATACAATATAGTTTAACTAAGTTTGCAGCTAGTTGTGTGTTTAAATAGAACATAATGCAATTAGGTTCACACAGTCTGTTTTGTATAAGCAAATTTACCATAGCCTATAGGCCTAAACTGGACTTAGCTTAAGTTAGGCGTAGGCTATACAAACAACAAAAAATGCAGAGAATTATAGTATATATACAATAGCTAGCCGTTTTCGTTTTCGTCATAATAAGAAGAGGAGTATACATGTTAACTTCAAAATCATACAGTATTGCGCCACCGGAGCACTACCGATGCTGTACGAATTAGGATCATAGCACATGGTCGATGTTAACATAGCAATAAATTAATTAAGTGCTCCGGAAAACTAATTTCCCGCTAATCAAGAACATATACGAGCGATAACATGTAGACCATAAAGAACATAGTGAGTACCAACACTTAAAGGTAATAAGTATATATATGAAAGTTATTACTAAATAGCTATTATTGACTATTCATTTCTATTACTATTTACTTTCATTTTTTTTCTATTGACTTTAAATTCATTTGACCATAGGGCGATAACAACCACGAAGTAGGCTACTATCCCCTACAATTAGAGCAATAGGCCTATATTACCGACAACAAGATTCTTTAACCAGGGTAATCCAAATCAGTGCATAGCACTGCTCTTCATTGGAGCCCTGAACACAACATACAAAATTACAAAAGTATACGGATAACATCAAGACAAACAGAAAAATAAAGAGTACAAAATATACAACATGTCAGCAAGATGGCAACTCTTACAACAATATATATTGCTTCAGTTTGCGCTTAAATGCATTACTGTCTGGTAAACATTTCAAATCAAAGGGTAGTTTCTTCCATGATCTCGCTCCAGAGCTTCTGAACGATCTCTTGCCGTTTTCGGTTTTGACAAGTTCAACGGCGATATTGTTAGCACAACTCGACCTAGTGCGATAATTATGTCGAGTTCTCTGGAGATTAGTATGAAAAATAAGGTATTCCGGAGCCAGACCATGGACACAGTTATACATAAGAATGTTCCTAAAATAATGAGCCCGTTGACGAACAGTTAGCCAATTTAACTCTCTATACATATCTTTGACATGAATGTCCCGCAACCCGCATCCCAACACCACCCTGGCGGCCCTATTTTGAAGAATTTGAATACGGTCTACTAGTTTATTAGAAGCTGTAGACCACACTGGAGAACAATAGTCAATATGAGGAAGGAAAATAGTGTTATACAGAGTTTTGCGAGTTTCTCTGTCTATACACCAACTCAGTCTCTTAATGATGCCAAGCTTCTGAGACAACTTGGCGCTGAGCTTGTTTATATGCTCCTTCTATTTAAGGGATGGGTCAATTGAAGAAAAGTTAGTAGTTTAGAGGGCGACATAGTACAATCTTCACCTTATAGAGCGTTGCTTCGAAACACGAAACAAAGTTCAAACACTCGATGCAAGATGTTTCCTCGTAGGTTGTTCACTTAGTAGATCCCTATATTAATAAATTACTTAATTTTCATAGGTTCGGGAATTTGCTCAGCAGTTTAGGGATACCGGTTAGTTTAGCATTAGCGAATGGGGAAAATCGCGTATTTTAGTGCACAACGTCTCCGAAACGAAATGAACTGATTATAAATAATAACGAAAAAGCTGCGACACATGAAAATAAGAGATATAGAAACCGCACACCCAGACCTTCAGTAGTCTAACTAACTGACGGAAAACATTGCCAGGCAGTAATGAACAATACACGGAAAGTTGATAGGGGAGCTACAGGGAGCGAAAAAATAACAAACCTTACTATATTACATTATCAAGAAAAATGTAAGCTTCAGTTTAGGTACCGATAACTGTAAAGCATGTTCACATGGCTTTGAAAAGTTCATGCTTGCAAGTCCGCATGGATCCCCGTAATTCAGCAGGAGTATCGCGTAGTAGCGATCGTTTCTTATTAGGATGCAAACAAGAGGAAACGTGCGGTTATAGTTGATCAGTCATGTAAAAGATTCATGCAAAGACTTTGAGTGCAAACAAACCGGGGACGATTCGGGATTATCGTCTCCATTACCACAGAAAGAGACTGACAACACTGTTTATTGCAATGTTACTTAGCCGTGATATTATTGTGCCGCATCCATCAAAACACACAGTCATTGTGATTGGCCAAGTTACTGATCGTAACTACAAATAAGAGTTTTCCAGTGAGGACCTATAATTTTATGTGTGAATTATGGCGCAGATAGAACACATGACTATTTGGTACTATGAGGATATGCAATGTCCTCACGACACACTCGATGCCGATTTCAGACGCGAGCTCAGTGCTTCCACAACCTAAAATTATATTCCCCGGAATGCAGCCAGAAATTTCCCGAAATCAGCTCATGATTCCCTGAGAACCCCTGGAAGCAATTCACGTGTCACATCACTCTACCCTCCACATCAAAACATGAATGATCGACGGTTTCATTTCTGCTAAATTGAGACAATATTATGTGAAGCTCAGAATTTCTTCAAATTCTCAGTTTTCCTGAAATCTTCTGATTTTACACATTTCCCGAAATTTCCCCGACGAACACCCATATTTCTTGGAATTCGGGGAATTTCGGAACGAGTGGAAACACTGCGTGAGCTGACGAATACACTACCAACCTGCATATCTTTATATCTTCATCGGAGTGACAATTCCCGCACTCTCCACCTCGGCCCTAGGGTATTCCTCACCAGAAATGAGCTGTTCTTGCAGTAGTGGATTATATAATTAGTCAGATATATACGAAACAGGCGTTACATTGTGTTATAATTACTGTTGTTATACTGGTTAATACAATACACAGTTGTATTTCTCAAGTCAATGGTTTCCTTTGATTTAGACAGTTATCCCCTTCCTCGAACATTTATTTAGCGAGTGATGAGAGTAGGCCCTTACATGTCACAACCGTGCAAACATGTAGCATCAATTTTTAGAATACACTATGTTAGGGCTTATCCGGCTGAAATTGTCACCTCCAGTGGAAATTTATTGCGTTTTCCTATGACCATATGTTTACGATATACTCTGGGCCCGAAAAATACAGTCCGGTACACTTACCCTGACTTGAATGGACGCTGTTACTCACATTCAGAGATTAGGGAGTTGGGGTCCCGAAAACAGTGAAGCCATGGATACTGAACCCCATCAGCTTGGAAGATCAGAGAAACATAATGAAGGAGACGTTATTTCGTGTATCAATCCAGGTTATACTGTTGATGTTTCACGATTTGAAATATCATCTCATCTCCTGGCACCCATAATAACTTAGCGATTACGTCTCTCTGGCTACGAACTGTTAGAAATAGGAACGAAGAAAGAGCACATAATACCAGGAATGTTTCCAAAATGCTTCTCTAACAACGAACGTTACCGGAGTCTCTCATATCTACTTTTTAGGTAATGAAGTATATAACATAGCGATTATTCAATTGAGTCGTCAGTGGCATTAGAATATTGCATCAAAATACATCAGTTTACACAAACTAGGCAGGGAGACCCATGTTGGTAGGCCCATAACTGGTTATTCCCTACTTGGGAATGTTGTGTCGAAAAGACGGATGTCACGTCAACACGCCTGGACCGCCAACAAATATCGATTTTGGTTCACATTAAAATGTAATTACGGGGATTTGTCTAGGCGGTGTATTTTCAGCTGCAATATTGATTGACGTCTCTGCCAGAATCAGAATATATGGCGACACAAATCCGAACTGACATATCAAATTGAATTGAGGGTTGAACCTATAAGTCCCTCTTTATTATTTGTATGTTCATAATAAGCATGCTCACACCGTCCCTGTTTGATCTCGATCACATTGGTAAACACCCTGGAGGTGGAACTATTATTGATGTGAGGCAATTCTGCGTTGGGGCGATGGAATGTATTTACCAGCGAATGAATGTAATAATATATGGTGCCTCTATAGCGCTTCATCTTGGGCACAACAATGAAATGTGGATTCATTACAACGGATGAACATTGATGGAGGTAATTGAGAAAGTATGTATGTGTACGACGATAGGGTGAAAGAGGTAGGAGGCAGTATGTTTTGGAACCTTTGTACCTATCTATGTTACTTGTATTCTGGTTATTTCTAAGTTCTCATGAGCTTCCCATTGGAGTTTTAGATTTAGAATTAGATTTCGATAGAACTGATTACGTAAATGGGACGCAGATACGCATTCTGTAACGATCATTTTTCAACACATGCGTACACTGTAAAAAATGTGTTTAGAAATAGTGTGCAACAATGTGTTTAGGATTTGGATGAAAGGTGTTCAGCAATTTTAAATCAGTGTTTTCAATCGGACACATAGTGTTTAGTATCTAAACGTGTTTAGAGATCTGGTTGAGATGTGTTTAGAAAGAGTTTAAACTCTAAACAATTCTTTTTACAGTGTACGTTTCATGTTGATGCGCAAGGTACAGCAGTGATTCAGTTCTTGACACTGTGGGTCGTCGGCTGTTAACCTTCACCTGAACGTCATCGCGGTGGAACTAGGCATGCCTCTGTGACGTGGACGCGGTGTGGATGAGGAGGCGGTACCTGTAGTTACACAAAGCCGGCAACGGACGAATTACCTACTCATCATCCTGGGCAATTTAACGTATACCCGAACTTGGAATCTCTGGGTTTGACTTGATTGCTTGATTAACCAGGCTGCTACGCTATTCAACGATTGACTAGTAGAGAATGGACGCGATTCGAAAGCAGGTACGAAATAGTGTTTAGATGCGTGCCAAATTCCGGAATTCCCTGACACAATTCAACAGTTGATCAAAATGGATAGAAAATTGGGATAACGCACATTGAGAATGTACGTACATCATCTGATTGTCTAAGCTGCCATACGCTTTGGCCAAAAGACGTTTCAATATTGATATTGCGGAATTTCAGTGAATAACTGAGTTGTTTAGACCAATAACGTCAGGTTATACCGCACAGGCATTACAATATGAATTCCATGTTAGAGAGTAGTGAAGTTTACAAATAGTACATATAGAAATATATAGGAATATTTAGGTCGGGCCAGTGAAGCTAGCGAGGTTACACAGTAGTTACACAATTACAAGAAGTTAACGTAATGAATCAATGTTAGAAAACAGCAGAGGCTAAAATATTCAGGTCGAAGTCGTAGTCACCCAAATGTATGACCTTGTTGACCTAGTAACTGAACTTTGCCATAATGATTCGCCCCATACTGAGAGGGTTTCCCATTGTGTAATCCATCTGTTCCGATAGATCGAGTATGCTGAGTCTTATATTTCAATTCAATTCAACGTACTTTATTCCAATCTCTTTCTCGGATTACAAATATACAATTCGTATAGTATAGGTCAATATGATGAAAAAGATTGCGGAGTGGCAACAAGAAGCTCGCGAGAGCGTGTACGCTACAACCCCTACAAAGAGTAAGAAATAGCTAATATAGAACAATATACAAAAGGAACAAAGGAACAAATATATAAAGATGAAAAGCAATTCAGTGATTTCATAACGAGAAAATATTTGAGTTTTTTTTTAATAAATTGTTTTACAATTTTTCACATGGCTGGGCAAGGAATTCCAAATTGTGATGCCAACGAAGCGGATGGTAAGTTGAGAGGACTTCAGCCGGAAAAAGGAGTGGATAGATTAATCAGTGTGCGGCAAGGGTAGGAATGTGTACTACTACGGAAATGAAAGAAATTTCTGAAAATTGAAGAGAAATATCATCAAACCAATTGTGGATGAATATGGCAACGCAGTACTTATCCAAATCATAGATGCTGAGAACATTCAGATTTGCAAACAGTGGTGTAGTGTGAAAACGATAATGTACATTACATATATGGCGAAATAGATCAACATGGCCAGGATTCCTCGATGAACCTTCAGTGGCTCCCTGAACCTGTAGCAAACCAACAAACAAACGAATTGCCCTCTTCTGTAAAATGAAAAGAGGTTGTAATCTAGAGGCATAAGTGCTGCCCCAAACAACAATACAATAGCTGAGATGAAAGAAATTGAGTGTACTATACAGCGTAACCATGATGCGTCTGGGGAGAACATGACGAAGCCAGGATTGGACACACTTCCTGTCAGTTCCGCTGTACTCTGCAAGGTAGTGAACTCTGCAAGGCTGCTCCAACAGTGCGCATCTCAAGAGCTGATCCATGGGTCGCTCCCCTCTGTTATAAACATACGACGTGTCATCGGAGGCCATAATTCCATATTTGTGTATAGTTGCTTTACAGCGGTCAGTTGAGGATCACAGTCTGTGGAGGCCATTCCATTCTGCCCAAGGCGAGTTGGCACCAGGCGCGAGCTCATCTGTAGCATGTGAGGAAAACTAGTTAATATGTCATCTCCATAGTCGATGCATGAACTGTCTTCTTTATTTAGCATCCCCACGCCTTCTGTTTATTATCTAACCCTCTGCCTACCACTGTTGTAAAATTTACAACATCTCAGTCTCGTTCGTTAGCCCTACACTGGCCGATGTATCATATAGGCTACACTGAGAGGCTCTTGTCGGTGTCACACCGCGCTCGAAACTAAAGTAGTTGCCCCAGATTCGCGCCGAGTGGTTACGTGGGCATCGGGGCGTGACACGCATCATTGAATAGTCGGCCATGGGAGCGCTCTCAAGCGAGATACTGGTCACTGTCGTGCGTCAGCCCCGCCTGGCAAATCCCGCCTGGTAGGTAAAGACTTAATTGAACAAGCCGACAGGCTGGCGTGTCGGTAATGCTACTATAGAGCACTAGAATGCGTACTAATGCATTGCCCCTCTAACAAATATTATTTTGAATGGTTAATGAACTGACAACTAATTACAATTTTTTATGAATCCGCCTAAATTTGTTTTCCTTCATTCATATCGACTACGCTAAACAAACGCACTAGATTCCTGAAAATAACCTTTCCGGCTGAGTAGCAGAGCTTAACCTTTCGACGATGGTGATGGAAAACCTGCTCAGCCCTACCATCACAATCATCTGCTATCGTATGAAGATGAGAGTCGTAGGATCGTCAAACAATCACCGTATGAACCATGCCTATTGGATCTATTGCCAACGTGATTGCATACAAGTGTTTTGAACAATGTATATATTGCCAGCAATGACTTGAATAATTGACACATCACTCTCCAGGAAGTGTTCCATACATTTCGACATGAACTTTTGAGACTCATTTCCTATCCTACAGATTATCACGTCAACCATTTTTCAACAAATCCTCCAAGCACTATTGTTCAAATACTCACGAGTCAAGATATAGCCAGGGCGTCACTTAGTCAGCCTGTTTCACGTAAAATCATGCTGTTCAGCTGTTTTTGATGTTGCTCTGTTTTGACACGTGATCGTATCGACGTTCGTGACTGGTCATCGCTTACGAAAGCTCTACTTAAAACAAGAGTTGAGTGATATCTGTAACAAAATATATCCTATTTAATCACTGGAAATTGTGCAGTTTTCTATAGTGCAACAAGACTTCAAGATTTCATGTTAGTTATATTTTCGAAAGTCAAATACCAATGATTTTGAGTTGCCTCCATAGATATGGACTACACAACTGCAAGAAAAAGGGCTTTGGCTCACAGTCTATTACCCTTTCCCTGGAATTCGAAGAATTTATCCTTTCAAGGGAGTGGCTTGTTGGACAGTCAGTGTAACGCCTTGCATCATAAATGGCACTTCATCATCTCTCACTCGGAAATGTTGGTTGATATTAGAACAGCTGCAGTCTTGTGATGTTTAGGTTGAATAAATATAATAATTCGAAATATAAGTGTTCTTGTTCTCTTGTTCTAGCAATATCAGCTATTGAGTACACGGTTGCAGATACCTACTAGCGATGTTTCCAAGCGGTGGATTTTGCTAACCCTCCAAAAAAGTATTAATTTTTTTTTTTTTTTTATTGTCTTCTTTAACGAGGGTGGTCCTATCAGTGCAATAGCACTGCTTTCCATAGGAGCCCTCAACAACAAACA
>JAUOBX010059538.1:2717-13437 GCA_032360705.1 Eupentacta quinquesemita
AGGCAGCACTGCATATGGGCCCATCGTATGAGCATTTCCAGCGGGCAGATTAATAATAATAATAATATCTTGTTTCTTATATAGCACTTTTCCATTACATGCTCAAAGCACTCTACAGATATTACCCCGATCATGGGAACCAGGCACGCTCTCTGACAATCACGGAGAGTAAGTTGCTGCCACAATGAGCGCAGATTGTACTAGGGTTCCTCACGGGTCCCCATTTTACTGATGGGTTGACAGGAGGAGCGCTTCAGATTAAACTTCCAAGCCGGGACTCAAACCAATGACTTGCAGCATGCAGGGCGAGTGGACTAACCACTACACCACGAACACTCCACACTCCATTATAGGGTCGAGGTGCAGTAGCTAGATGCTGTCTGAAGTGTATGCCCCAACCCAACCCAACTTCCTTTCTTTCCCTCACAAAGGTATAACTCTGACTCAAACTCACATCAATTAAATTTGATCCAAATGACCAAACACTTCCAACATTGTTATTATCATTACGTGTACATACAGCCTGGTTGGAAACCATTATCAGAGCAGCTTTCCCCCCTGTTGATTTCAGTGGCATGTCTGACAGTTCAACGACCGTGAAATAAAAATGAAATAATTATGGTTGTTCACAGTCGTGATTCCACGGTGCTGTATGTGCAGTATGTCTAGTTATCAATTACATAGCAATGAATATATCCCTGCAACACGTAAAGCGTCTGGGGATATTATGGTTTCGAAGGTGTAGCCACCGCCATTTCTGCCGCCCCCAGAAAGAATAGGCATTAGCACAATAACTCTCTAATGCTTTATCTGATTGATCCAAAACTCAGTCCATGTGTCTCCCCCAGTGAAATATCTTGGATGGGTTCGAAAGTGGGCTGCCCTCTATTTCGCAGGTTTTATGCGAAAATATCAAGTTTGTCCGATTCACACGAAACTTGGTGGGTGTGGACTACTGTTGGTGCTGAAATACATGACAGCCATCTCAAGGTCACCAAAAGTCAAATTTGCATAATTTATGTGAATTTCCCAATTTTGTTGGATTTGAACGAAACTTGGCCGATGTGGACTGAAGTCGCTCCTGAACAACGTGAAGATCATTTCAAGGTCATCAGAGGGCGAATTGACATGGTTTGTGTGATTTTCTGATCAACTGAGGTCAAGACCCCTGAACAAAAAAATGCGGGGATATCCACGTGGGCCGTTTACCCACCTGCACATGTCTAGTTATAATCTGTGTTTACGTATCTATGTATCCATGTTCTTTTTTATTTTTATGTCTCCTTCGAGTAATATTCTGTGTTTATTTTTTCACCAGTCAATGAGACGATGCTTGTCATTCATGACTGTCCAGAGCACCTCATCATCATGGCAGATGATAACGTTACAGAGGTTACCTGGGAGGAGCCCACGGCCTTTAGCTCTAACGGCCCCGTCACTCTCATCGAACGGACCCATGTCCCAGGCTCAGACTTCATGATGGACAGCGTGACAACGGTCACCTACATCTTCAGAGACCCGGCGGGTGTAGTGGACAAGTGTGAATTTGTAGTACAAGTAACAGGTACATCACTACACTATTTATATTGGGTTGGAATGTGGACATTACTGCATGACTGCTGCCCTCAATCTTGCAGGTTTCATGCAAAATGATCAAGGTTTTCAGATTGACACAGAAATTGGTGGGTGTGGACAATAGTTGGTCCTGAACAATATGGAGGTAATTTCAAGGTCACTGAATGCCAAATTTCCATGACCAGTCTCTCACTGATTTCTCAAATGTGAGGATATTACAATTACATGTTGGTGCATGGTTTACCGGACAACATTTGTTTAGTTTCATCATGGCATTACTGGGTGGCAGATGAGGCCTGCCAAGAAGTTCTGATTCTCGCCGTATTTGAGCCTCATATTGTGTCATTTATTCGTAAGAGGTGTTTCAAAATAATTATTTTCCATCAGGCTATGTTACTGTGGACCTTCCAGAACCATGCAGCCCTCACTACCTGACATCACATCAGTGTTGTGTCAAAACCCTAGCATCAGGGTTATATAAAATTTCAGAGATATCGGATAATTTGGGACAATATATCGGAGATTTACTATAGCTAGTTAGTTAGGGTCACAAATGAGGAGATTTGCACTATACTGTCAAAAGTGACATGTTCCCTTCTATGAAGACCTAACCAAGATGGTACGGGCATGTTAAAATATTCGACAGGATGTCAAGAACTATCCACTGAGGCACTGTACAAGGGAATAAGAGACGGGGCAGACAGAGAAAGAGATGGGCCGACAACATCAAGGAGTGGACGACCCCAAGCTGTTGCTCAAGACTGACAGGAGTGGAAGCAGCTGATAAGAACACCATTACAGCCTATCTTATGACTCTGGTGAGGTGTGGGACCCACAACCAGAACGAATAATGAGGTAGCCTATTGGTGAGGCTCTAGACTTTGATTCTCGGCATTGGTGTAACTTTGGGCGAAGTGCTTTATCCTTGATTGCCTCACACTACCCAGGTGAAAATGGGCACTTGTGAGGGGCAACGCGTGTTAACGTGCACTTAAGTGCAGCGCATACCTACCTTTGTGTGGGATCAACAAGTTGTACCAGTGATCAGAGTAATATTCGTGAAGTGCAGTTAATACAGCTTAGTATGCGCTATATAAATCCTGGAATATTATAACGATATAATTGTTTTTCAGGAGACACAATGGGACCACTTGTAACAGGATGCCCTGAGGATGTCACAGTGGTGAGGGAACTTGGATCGGGTAACACCAGTGTAGCGTGGAGTGAACCAGTCACCACAGAAGATGACCCATCCATCACACTGTACCAGAGTCACAGTCCTGGTAGCACCTTCCCACTGGGGGTTACTCTGGTCAACTACACATTCACTGATGCATCGGGCAACAGCGCATACTGTACCTTCAATGTCAGTGTAACTGAAGGTTAGTGAAATTAGTCAGGAAGAACAGTGCTTCCTGGGTCTATCATTGTTACTTAATGTTTGTTAACATCAAGCAACATTAGTTACTTAACAACAGTGAATCATGGGTCATTCTGTCTTGTTACTGGATGTAAGTCAACAGCGACATTAGTTATTTAACGAACATAGCATAGTGGGTCTTCACTATTATTATAACTACAGTTCATTTATTAACAGCTTTAGTTACCAACATTGGATCAAGCACGTTTATTGTCAGTCAAACTAGAGGTTGTTTATAGGCCCCGGTCACACCTTCGTGACTAAGCTCCTTGAATGGACACGATTGCAGTACATATTAAAAATCACGAACATTCGCCATCATTCGTATTGGGTTCATGTAAGCTCTCATTGGAGTCGCAATGATTCTCAGTGGTTCGCCTATATTCGCGGGCGGGCTGCCATTCGCCACCGATGCAGTAGTCTTACTGCATGCCTGCCGTTTTCGTACCAGGCTCCTAATGGTTCCTACTGTCGCATACTGGTATCGTAGCGATTTGCAGTGGTGACTGTCAATGCTTTTCCTTTGCAACCCATGCAACCCAGAAGAATGCAGTACGCTATCACGAACCACTGTGCATCCCGTATGAAGAGACACCAACTGCATGGCCGAGAAACTGCCTCCGCAAGTCACAGGACCTCTTCTCCCGGACTGTCTCAATTTCCATCGTGCAATGACTACAGAACTTCATTCTGCAACCTATCTTTGTCAAGTTTGATAAGGTTGTCCAGCAGCCACAATGTTCCCAAATCTATTTCGCGGCTGGAATGATAATGTTTGAGTGGGCCAGAGCTGTAGGCCAATTACTGGTTATTGAGACTAACAGCATGGTGTGTGACTGTACACAGACAGCAAATTATGAGCGTTCAGTAATCCACGATTCGAAATATAGATTTGCAGTGGTTCTCACTGCGTACGTACAAGTTTGTACTGCATTCCTACTGCATTCGTACTGGTTCCCAAATATTCTCATTGCGTTCCTAGTGAATTTGTACTGCTGTCTCACTGCATTTGTAGCGTTTCCTACAACGTGCGTAGAGCATTCGTGGAGAACAACACAGGTTTTCAAATCATCGCGATTCATCACAACTTTTCTCTATTCGCTGAAATTCACGGTCATTCGCGAACCTCAGTCGCGAAGGTGTGACCGGGGGCTTCTAACAACAGCAGTAGTTTGTTAACAACAGTGTCAGTTCATAGTTAGTAGAAGTGCCTTCAATGTCAGTGCTCCCCTAAATGAAGTTCAGGAATCACCTTGTCATGATTGCATCATAGCTTGATTATAGTTGTTAAATATGGAATATACTACACCTGTAAGTGCTTCAATCAAGTTTTATGCCAAATAATGAAGGTATTTGACACAATTTTCCTCACATGAATTTGAGCCATAGTTGGTTCTGAACAACATGAAGGTAATTTCAAGGTCACAGGAGGTCACATTGATAAAACTCATGCCTGGTTTCACATGTGAACAGTTTACCCCCCACACATTTCTAATTATTTATTGCATTTTAGTTGTCAAATATTGATTATACTAGCCCGTAAGTAAGTGCTCCAATCAGGTCCATTACATAAATGTTCATATCTTCTCTCCATCTCCAAAGTTGATACTGTACCACCAACCGTGATTGGCTGCCCAGACAACATCACTATGGAGGTAGAGATAGGGTCAGACCCCCCGAGAGTGCTCTGGTCGCCCCCTACTGCAGAGGACGCCAGCGGGCAGGTCATCCTGTTCCCCTCACACACCCCTAACGGCACCTTCCCCGTCGGTAACACCCAGGTGGAATATGTCTTCATGGATTCTGCCCTCAACAGAGTGGTCTGCTCATTCACAATCTCGGTTGTAGAAGGTGAGGATATACACTCAAGATCAATGCCAGTGTTGTGTTGGAATATTGGTATTTTGTTCGTATTTAGCATCTCATTTGGTTGCAATCCTATGTGATTCAATGAGATTGTGCCACGCTGCCGACTCCACGGGACAGTTGAGGTTTGTGAGGATCGATACAACTTCACTTCCAAGAACACCCTTGAATTCTCGCGCAGGAACAACATTAAACTTTACGAACAAAGGTGAAGTTTCACCACCTCAGAAAAAAATCCATCGAAATAACTCAAAATACAGGAGTACAACGTCTCACAATTGGAATTTTGGTAAAATGCTGAATGCTACCCGTTCAACAGTCTCCAAAGGGCACCTGGAGGCTCCATAAGTATAGAGGTATATATGATACAGAATAGGAAACTGAATGCATATGACCAAACCCTGTTCTTGAATGGAATTTCTAAGTGGAGTTATTACCCTCCAAAGTTTGTAAACATCATCGACCAATTGGCGGTAAACCTGATTGCACGATAATGTGTGACATCGCACCTGGAGAACACAGAGAATTTCTTTTAGGTATTTCATTAATTCTTTTATCATCTGATCACTATAGTTGAGAAAATTGTCAATGCATTTTCAAAATCAACCTCCAGTGGCTTCATGCCCCCGTATCATTCGAATCAATTCAATGTCAGAGTCTTCTGATGCATTTCTTTCAATGCATTTTCCATTTACACAGTTGACACTACTCCACCAGAGATTATTAGCTGCCCAGGGAACATTCAGAAGGATCTCGAGGTCGGCACAGATGAGGGTGCTACGGCTGAGTGGACGGAGCCAGTGGTCACTGACAACTCTGGGAGTAAGGTACTGATGACTCCCCTGGTGCACAACTCTGGCGATACCTTCCCACCGGGGAACACATCAGTGATGTACCTGTTCTTTGACAACAATGGCAATGCGGCTGTATGCAGCTTTGTGATCACTGTCAAACTAGGTTAGTATACTGTTGCTGCATTGTGCTTTACAAGACAAAATACATACAAGTACCCCCCTCTCCCCCCTGTCACTCTCTATTCCACCTAACCCACTGATACCTTTGATGTCAAGGGTACCTCTGATGTATCCATACTTGATGATCTGACAACAACGGCCATGCGACTGTATGCAGCTTTATGATCACTGTCACACTAGGTTAGTATACTGCTGCTGCATTGAGCTCTACAAGAATTCATATGAGTACGCCCTCTCCCATCCATCCCCCTTACCCCCAATCCCACTTCACCCACCAGTTCCTTTGATGTCAAGGATGTATCTGATGTACTGGTACTTGATAATCTGAGACCGAGTCCGAGACCGGGTCTCTAGCATCCGAGTCCGAGACGGAGTCCTCAGCTCTGAGTCCGAGTCAAGACCGAGTCCTCAGGTCCGAGTCCCGAGTCGAGTCCCCAAGTCCCTATACAAACTCGGCATTTCAGCCAAAGTGTACATAATTAGGTTTTGCTGACATGTGTGTGTGGTCCTATATGGCCTAAGCTACTCAAAAACAAGAATCGGCTCTATCAAGAAGTTGAATGCACCCTCGCTGTTATCCCAATACTGTTTGCATGTTCGATTCAATGCTTTTTCATCATTATGGGTGAAATGAAAAAAAATAGTGAAGGACTCGGACAAGGACTCGGACAGAGTCCCAGAGTCCTTTGGGCTGAGACTGAGTCCCTAGCATCCGAGTCCGAGTCCGAGACCGAGTACTCAAAAATCAGTCTCGAGTCCTCCATCACTGATAATGGTAGTGCTGCCTCATGCAGCTTTGTGGTAACTGTCTCAAACTATAGGTTTGTATATGGTTCCTGCATTGGGCTTCGCCAGAAATGCTAACAAATACTCCCCCCACTTAACCCACTTATTCCTTCTATATCAACGATGCATATGATGTATCAGTACTTCATATTCTGCCAATGGTAATGCTGCCTTATACATCTTTGTGGTAACTGTACGAACTAGGTTTGTATACGGTTGCTGCATTGGGCTGTACAAGATATGCATACTAATCTTACAGCCTTGCCCCCCTATCCATCAATTACTCTTCTCCCACGCATCGCTCTGTTGTCAGGAACACCTGATATAGGTTGACTTTGATAATGACAGTAATTCTAGCGAACGGCAAAACTAGGTTTGTATACGGTTGCTGCATTCTTCACAATGTAGCCTATACATATCTACCCCTATCCAACTTTGAACAACACTTGAAGCAGTCGACCATCTGAGATTTATGAACCTCAAAAAGAAGACGAGTTGTAGGCGTTTGCAGCAAAGGCTGTAAACAAGCAGTGCTCATTGTAAACACAGGGCTCTGGTACCCACCACAGCTGCTCGCTATAGCCAGTCCAGGTCTGGATTTGTGAGCATGAACCAATTTTCCAATTTACAGAGTGTATAGCCATTTTTTGCTAATACAAAATTAGCAAGACCTTGAACTGGACACAGAATTCAGCAGGGAGCCAATGCAAAGACTTCAGTAATGGGGTAACATGTGTAAGGATTATAAGTAGGCATGTTTTGTTCTTTCATGGGTGTTGCTTCATGATTGTCAATCTCTTCACTTCTATTCTTCCCCAGTGGACAATACCCCTCCAATCATTCTCAACTGCCCCTCGAACCAGATGATACCCATCGAACTGGGACTCAACCAAACTGTAGTAGAGTGGCCTGAGGTAGCTGCTCACGATGCTTCTGGGGTGGTGATGCTCATGTCACAAACGTTCTTCCCGGGAGATACTTTCCCAATTGGCAACACGGCAGTCGAGTATGTCTTCAACGATGCCTCGGGTAACAGAGCTACCTGCAGATTCTTTGTCATCGTTATGTCAGGTGAAACACACAATCTTCTCTTTAGAGTTCATTTGATACACCTAATGATTTAATATTCCTTGACCTAATTTGAGGAATCTATGCTGTCATGACAATGTGTATATGTGGGTGGGTACACACTGCTCTCTTTGTGAGGACTTGGACAAAAGAGTTTCAGTTCCTCGCAAGACATTTCAATAGATTTTCTGAGTCTCCATGAGTTCCATATTGTTATTTGTATTGTTGAAGTAAGGGTCCATCTCACAAAACAACATTAGAGTCCTCGGTATGGTAAAAAAAAGTGTATTCTATACACCATGGGTAGCAGTGGCTCTTGAAGGAAAGAGATTTAATATACTGCAGTTTTATCATGGAATTGGACAAAATGTTGAGATCTATATTGCAATTTTCATGACTTTTGGACCCCTCAAGTGGGTACAAAACCGTGTTCAAGGGGTCCGAACTGCCAGGAAAGGGGTCATGGACTCTCAGACCTCTGCCGCTACCCCTGCTAGACATCGCATTCTCCCTTAGTCCTTGCAAGTCATTTCGTGCTAGGAATTTTCTCATTGTTATTAGCTCAAACCAGCTAAGCTGGTTGAGCTATTGCAATGGGTGTGTCACCCTATCTATCTATCCAGTCTGTAAACTTTTGCCTTTGTGGCTGCCAAATGTTTGTTCTGTTAAGGATGTTGACCAAACTTGGAGGCAATGTTCATTGAATGATGGCACATCATTGACCTTCCAAAGGTCAAGGTCAAAGGTCACCACAGGGGCATGATGAGCTGTTAGGTGGAAAACTGTAAAAGCCTACTTCTCCCACAGTTCAAGTTGGATCATTACGAAAGTTGGTCAGTGTGATGATCGACCAGTGCTACCTACGGGGTGTTCGGGGATTTGAATACTGCCCTCTATTTTGCTCGTTTCATGCGAAAAAATATAAAGTTTGTCCGATTTACACGAAACTTGGTGGACACAGACTACATTCGGTCCCGAAAAACATGGCGGTAATTTCGAGGTCACCAGAGGTCAAATTGGCGTAATTCTCTAAACGATATCCGATCTACACAAAACTTGGTGGGTATGGACTACATTTGGTCCTGAAAAACATGGCAGTAATTTTGAGGTCACCAGAGGTCAAATTTACGTAATTTTCTCAACGTTGTCCGATTTACACGAAACTTGGTGGGTATGGACTACATTTGGCCTGGAGAACATGGCGGTAATTACGAGGTCACCAGAGGTCAAATTTGCATGATTCTCCCAACGTTGTTGGAATCACACAAAACTTGGTGGATATGGACTACATTTGGTCCCAAAAACATGGTAGTAATCTTGAGGTCACCGGACGTCAAGTTTGCATAATTCTCTCAACTTTGTTGGATTCAGCCTTGAATTAGCGGCCTCTACTACATAACAAGAAAGTGGGGATATACACGTTGGCAGTAGGTTACTCATTATCATTGGGTAATACTACAGGGTTTGAATCAGATGGTCATGAGAATAGGAGACCAACACAATGATGCATTACCACATCCTATGATACTAGTGCACTGCATATTTGATATTTTTTCGGTTTGAGCTACTGAACCATTGGTTCTCTAGTTTGTTACATGTGATGGTCCTTGAGTAGAGGGCCATTGGGGGTGCTCGGGAATTTTGGGCTGAAGGCCCGGTTTGGGCCCTGGGGCCCATTACATGAACTACAAATTTTGTATCTCCTACAAAATTTGTTGCACAGTGCTGATGTTTGGTCATAATAATGGTCTAACAGTCGTACCTTCGGGATGTTTAGAAATTTGGGGCCCGAGGCCCAGTGTGGGCCCTGGGGCTCACCATGTGGAATCACGCCAGAAGCCTATTCTCTAACAAACTTTAGTGCACAGTGCTGATGTTCGATCATAATGATGGTGTAATAGCCATGCCTTTCGGGCGTTCAAGAATTTTTGATCCGAGGTCCCATCCAGGCCCTATGGCACATTTTATGGAACTACACACAATGGTGCTAGAAAACATCTCTTCTTACAAGCTTGATTTATATTCTTTAGTGTTACATCTAATGGTCATTGAGCTGTGGACCAGTATGGGACCTATTGTAGGGTAGGGCCTTTCATTTGAAATGATCTAATAACCATACTTTTGGGATGTTCAGGATATTTTGGTCCAAGGTCCAAAATCATACCAAATGCCATTATGACATCATTGTTAGCTCAATAAGTCACTACTCATCAGATTGCACTAGTGAAACAAAATTACAATTCCCAGGCACTCTTGTTACTCATAGGCCTAGACATTTGTTTCATACACACAGTGTGTGCACCCACATTTAGAAATGCGAACATTGTTGTTCATTTATTTCAAACATGAACATGACTGTTTGCAATGTCAACATGAATGTCATCTTCAGTCTGAATGTGGTAACATGTAGGTTGGTTGCAATATTAAAGACAAATTACTCATTGTATGAATGAATAGGGTTAATCAACAGTTGATTGTGTCATGGGGTTATTCTATCACTGGATGCACAAGGGCGTAGTCTGAGCACAAAACAATTATTATACCTTTTTCACAAATAACATTGCATTTTTTCCTCATTGGGTTGGTAATGCTCCGTGGTGGCCTAATGATTAGGCCATTGGCTGGTAACAAGAGATGACAGGTTTCAGTCCATGCAGCACACTTGAACATAGTGCTCTCCCCCGATTGCTCGCAATGAGGGGAAGGGGATTTGCATGTTACCGAATGCGTGTAATGCCCCTCTCCTTCACATTGGGGTCACACCATAGAGGCATTTCCTTGTGCCGTGTCCTGATGGAGGTTGGCAACTAATGGGATCGCGACTCATAATGTGGAGGTCCCCGGTTTGGAATCGGCCTGGTCATACCATGTATATGACCGAGATGTCGTAAAAAAACACTAAATATCCATAGTGGCTGATTTTCTACTGCAATTTTTATACATTTCATCAATCAATCAATCAATCAATAAAAAAACTTGTATAGCGCCTAATTTCCAAAGTGCAACACAATGCTCAGTGGCGCTGAGTCAA
>JAUOBX010059649.1:0-13434 GCA_032360705.1 Eupentacta quinquesemita
CCTCTAGGTGGTGGCACACTGGCACTGACTAGAATATACAATAGTCAGTGAATACCGACTAGCATAGTAATGAATAATGCTAGTCGATAGGGAAGCATGTGTTTGTTGGTCTTGCTAGCCGTGCGCCACCGACTAGAGGTTAAACTATAGCCTGTAGCCACTGACTAGAAGTTGTCTAGTCGGTAGGGCCATCATACTGACCAGTGATGGAGTAGAGTCCACCCAATTTGAGTCCGAGACCCGAGTCCTTAGCATCCGAGACAAGAGTCCTTAGCTCCGATTCAAGATCGAGTCCTTATGGAGTATATGATCCCCATTGTTTTCGGTTTGGTCCCAGGTAGTTTGGAGTCAACAGAGGTCAAGGTCCGAAAACCTCGTGAACACGATGACTAGTGAACGAAAAGGTGTAGGGACATCATACTTGGTATGTAGGTTTGCCATATAGAGATCATGATCCCTATAGTTTTGAGGTTTGGTGCAAAGTCATTTGGGGTCAATGTCTGAAAACTGTGTACACATGATAACTAGTGAACGGAAAGGGTTGGAAGTTTCCTACTTAGTATGTAAGTTGGCAATATGGAGAACATTGTCCCTATTGTTCTGTGGGGCAGTCCGAGGTCAACAGAGGACAAAGTCCAGAACCTGTAAACAGGTTAACCAGTGAACGAAATGGTGCATATACTATATGTATGTTGGTTGGCTATATGGAGTACATGATCACTATCGTTTTGACACAAGTCAGTCTAAAAACCTTGTAAGCATGATAACTAGTGAGCAAGAAGGTGCACCATAAACTACATACTCGGTTTGTAGATTGGCCATATATGGCATGATCCCCATCGTTTGTTGGGTCAGTTGCAAAGTCATCTGGGTTGGGAAGAGGTCCAAGTCTGAAAACCTTGTGAACACGATAACTAGTTAACGAAAAAGTGTCAAACTCCATACTTGGTCCGTAGGTTTGCCATATGGAATACAAGATCCCTGTTGATTCTTCATCTTGCCCAAGATGATCGTAACTGTGAGGAATCACTACGCATTGTTGCGTTCTTGTTGTTTGATAAGGTCAAAAGTCATCTAATGATACCATATGGTAAGACACGAAACCCTTGTCAATCCTCGTTAAATAGAACGTTTGGTCCAAGGTTATCTGTGTAGGCCTAAGTGTAGCTTCCATAATCCCCATTTTGTTCTAGGGCAAATACGCGGGCAATGTCCATTTAGACAGTCGAGGAATCACAACGTATTCCGGCAATCTGGTTCACCCAGGCTGTTGCTTATCGTTGGTAAGTATTTGTATGATCAATACCGATACCAAACTAATGGATTCGTTAGCAATTGAAGATGTAATGGTTAATTTATAAAAATATGACTGTTACTAGACAATCCCGTTGCTATGGCAACACACTTTTTATACTGTCTATAACCAACATATGTACAGAATATTTTCCATCCATTACTAAAAGTGGATTACTGGGCTACTGTAGCTATGTTTTCATCTCCACTGGTGTTTCACGCTTGTAAACACGGAGTCCATGGGATGTTGGGACGCAAAACATTGTAATTTGCACCTGTTGCTATGGCAACGCATTTCTTCACATTGGACAATGCAAAATGTGTGAACATTGCTTCTCTGTTATAAAGCAACATCCTACCAACTCATTTTGCCTCGATTACCCAAGTCCACTCGGTGGACCACGTCAGATATTTTCTGAGCTACTTTTGGGTCTTCACCCCACTGCCTAACGATGCGAGCAGTGTATTTGACCATTTATCAATCACACCACACCTAGCAAAATATAGTATTCGCTACATCCCCAGCACGAGAAGCACACTCAATATATATTGGAAGTGACACTTCAACATGTGGGCGCAGTCAACATTGCGAAGATATACACATTTTGTATTAATTTCGTATGAGGTGAGAATATGCCTTGGACAAATGTCCGATCCATATTTGAATAGCTCTTTCCCCGTACTGCCGTAAGGAACTATACTACTAACTCGAAGAACTACTCCGTGAGGATATTCATAACTATTATATGGAAACGTTCATATAGCCTATGCCCGTCGATAGAAAATATGCATGATAAATTATCAACTTTGGTTCGGTTACCACGAGATCAATATCAATTTTATATTAACGAAGAATGTATCTGGATCCCCGCCCTCATCTCAGAAGGAACTTCAAGGAAGAACTTGGTCGAAAAAATACACTTCACGATAACATGGATATCCTTAGCAATATCTACTAAGATAGGAGAACTAATACTCTTTTACCATGGCTAAATCTAAATTTCAACTTGGATCTCGATTTGAGTAAATATTTTCGTTATAAATTCCTGATCCATGAATTACAATTGAATGTTGGCTACTTTTTTCTAATCCGCGAAATGCATTTTTCGATTAAGGAGGAAGGATATACCAGTAATCCATTCGATTGAATGATCATAGGGATCGATGCCCGTTGCAGTAGCATCGTTTTCAGCCGACGGTATATTAAGGCGGACGGCAACTCCTCTCCTCACCGCTACTTATTTTCCCCAGTGAAAGCACCAGGTTCCCATTTCACTGCTGGGTTGACAGATGAAGGGTTTCAGATTAACGGCCGAACCGAGACTCGAACCGCCCACCTTCAGCATGCGAGGCGAGTGCTGTAACAACTACGCCACGACCACTCCATAATTGTTCGTTTACTCAATATTAGGTTATATACAAGATCTATGCTTTTTTTTATGGCCAACGAAAATATTTATATATGACAATCTACAGTTGATCACATCTACACCACTATATGTCATTGAATCAAATATATATCCACGGTCCAAAAATGAAGAGGAAGAATGTCACGGCATTAACATTTTTCTCAGACAACCTTACAGCAGTCACAGACACCGCGTCCAATTCCGGCAAAAGTATAGCATTGTATGTGTGGAATAAGGAGAACATCGGAAACTATCTGAGACATAAATCTGTGATTGGTTTTGTTATTGGCTATTCTCACAATTGTTCATAGTCGATTATCTAATCTCTTCCACAGGTACTATGGGATATTTCACCCGTTCAGACCAAGAATGCAGAAGGCTACTCTGATTACTATCGTCATCACGATATGGGTGGTCTCTGCTCTCCTCACTGTACCGAACTCAATATCTTTGGGTCTGATGTCTGGTAACTGCGATGGTCAGTGGATATCCGTGTGTCTCTCCGACTGGAAAAACCCGCAGGCCAGCCAGGTCTACACACTCTTCATCGCAGGGATGGAGTTCATCCTTCCGATGCTAAGCATGGCGTTCATCTACCTGAGCATTGCACTCAAGCTCTGGTTCCATCGAATGCCTCCAGGTAACGTAACCGCGAGACACCGGGAAATCACGGTCAATCGGCAGCAGAAGACGATTCCGATGTTGATAACTGTTGTCGTAGCTTTCTTCATTTGCTGGGCGCCCTACCACACATATATGGTTCTTTACCAGTTTATTTCCTCCGGTGTTGATATCAATTTTGCTCAAGGATACGCGTACTTCTTCTATATCGTCGAGGGTATCGCGATGTGCAACTCGATCGTGAGTACGATCATATACTTCGGCATGAGCACAGGCTTCAGGCAGGAACTGATCAACTTTACGAAACGGATCCTGTCCTGGCACTACAAGGACGGACAGCAGTCGATGCCGACAGGGAGCCAATCATCCAACGCAATCGCGAGGAACGGCTACCCGTCTGCAGGTAGGAAGATCACTGCTGACACTCTGGATACGAAATTATGAGACATTTCTTCTGTTCAACCATTTGGTTTAGGTTACTCCTTATCGATATTCATGAGCAAAAATCTGTGTATTGTTTATATATTATATGGCCATGTAGCCGGGATCACTGTGACAGACAGCAGGACAAACATCGGTCAGCATGACGCTAATACCATGTGAACAAAACATGTTCCTATAGTGGCACAAGATCGGAAGGCAAACTAGGCAATAGCTTGGCTAGATAGTATCATAACATTATAACGGTTATTTGTGTTGTAGTGAGTGCAATTTGTATATATTTGTGTGAAAAGAATTCGCTCAACATTGGAATTTAATACTTGATGCCTCTATCCTACACTATGAACGCATTGATGATTCTTTGTTGCCAAATGAGAGAAAAAGCATTATGCATCGACATTAAGTCATGTAAATGTAAATTTGATTTCAACAAGTATATAATCAGTTCGATACCGATATAAGGCATGAATATGCGTACATTTGCTCCAATGAGAATAGAAGGAATTTGTTATAATAGTCACAAAATTCGCTATATTTTTCTAAACGACAGTCATGGTTGTTGGATTTATCGTAAATAGATTACGGTACATTATTAGAATGATCTGAGTGGTATATTTATTATCATCATGATTCAAGAAGGAACACTAAGTTGTTATGGAATTACAACGAGAGTGGAAGTACAATGCTCATTTGAAAAAACGTTCGAAAAAATAATGTTAAAAAAAAGTCATATTTTATAACATGCATTAGTTGAGGTGAAATTAGTGCAACTATCAAAACATTACACGCTTAGTGGCGATACGTGTATCTTTCGAAGCACTTTATTGTGTCTCCACGACATATGCTGTTTAGCAGGTCAGGGCTGACATTCGTGGGAAAATTCGTGAAAACTCAATTGTAAATTGCCATTTATTGGAGGGATCGTATTTTCTATTGATATAATTCATCGTTGTTCGTGTTGAATACCACTAGTTATGCAGTTGAACTATTTTGTTGATGTTCTATGTATAAGGTACATCCAACAATGTACATATGACCAAATACACATTTTGATTTAGTTGTTAATTTACGTGAATGCGCATTGTTAGGCTGCTCTCAAAAGTTTGTATTTAGCCGGCACACATCATCGTGTTAGTTTTACGTAATCATTCATATACTTTTGTTAAACAAACAACAGTGTCGTGGACAAGTTGAGCATAATATTCAATTGATACTGCAGATTTCCGCGGTCATATCAGCGAGATGATGTTGACTAACAGCGCATTAAATTACAGACGACACGGATGACAATAATCCACTGCTAATAGTGGCAACTATCACATTCGCACATGTGGCAGGGCTTATCTAGATGTCATTTTGTGTGTCGCTCATTCACCCATCCGGCGGATGAGGCTAATATACGGTGGGTGAGTCCTTCTTGGCTATTGTACGTCATCTACGCATGTGCCTATATATAATCCAAGTGTTTTCCGAGAATAAATTACAAATAGTCACGTGTTTGTTTACAATTTCACAAGTGAATTCACAGATACACGGTTCATATTATTATTATTAACTACAAACTGTATTTTTGAACTGCCATATCACACCTACAATGAGAACAGCCTATCCTCATTCTGACTGTCATTGTCTTTTTGAGGAATTATTTTCTTGGTGCGCGCTAGAATGATAAATAATGGCCTTTGTTGAAGCTGCAAAATATTGTTCTGTACCTTGGTGCTGTACTTTGATAATTATGTTCCCTATGCAGTCCGTACCCAGGTGACCACTCGAGTGACCTTTCACACTAGGGCATTATCAATTTATCATACCATTGTATTAGAAACTGTCCTCTCTCGCCTTTCAATGAATGCATAGAAACCCATATCATTTTATCAGCATGCATCAGGATGTGCACATGGTGATCGGTACCAATATTTTGAAAGTGTCAAAAATCTTATATACGAAGGTGCCTCAGAAGATGTCGTTTTGAGAATTCGACCTAAACTTTGCCTAACTATTTATGTTGAAAGGTTTGCACATTCATTGATGTACATTTAGTTACATATGTGAATTAATTTGTCGATCATGATATATCGCACGTTAAAATTGTATATAGTATAGAGAATGCCTGTTGTATAGATGCACTGCTTCAGAGAGTCACAAATCAAATATATGTTTAATTTATCATTACACCATCTCCTTTGTTATTTTTAATAACTGAATAAACTATTGGTTTCAATTATTGACCGGGGAAGATAGACGGGTCGGATCCGCCCCCATAAGAAAAGTAGGAATCGATCAAATTAACTGAATCACTATATATCTGTATATAACAACTTCGAGATTAGAGTTAGGGGACAGTATGTACCTGACAGGTGGTTTGACTTCAAGGTAGTTCAGGTAACTTTTATTAACCGTAACATCGTGTCGTACTTTCATATCACACTTCAGCACTCAATGTCAGCATGGGTGACTCTAATTGAGTAATTGGTAAAATGACATAGGCCTTTTTAATGGATCAAATTGGGTTTAGTTCGTCGCCTCCATGGCAATCTCATGGAATCTTCATTGAAGTTACAATGCTGAATCCAGCCTTTAATCAAATATAGACCACTTCAAAGCGAAAATGTTTCAAAGATCATCACAAGTGAATTTTAAAGTGTAAGCTCGCGCAGAAAGTGTGAATTTCACGACAATACCATATAAAAATCGCTAGAACAGTGCCAGAACATTGTGAAGCTTCGGACACAGTCCCGTTAGCGGAAATCCCATTTCGAAAATGAATAGGAGGAAAATAAGAAATACAATCATATTTATTCAAAGTCTACAGCACTCGCATATCTCAATTTGTTCCTTCTATAGTTGAAGCAAATGAAACTTAAAGAATTGAATCCCCCTACTTTCATATCAGTTACAACACCTGAAATTAGCAAAATTATATCATTCTTTGGAGAGTGTCGAACGGCCATAGAGCCTGGATAACTAAAACGCACGTAACGCTCACTCACATTGTGTCTTACGCATTCTCCGATTAGAAGTGAGGAGCCACCGACAAGGTGACGGTCTTCAAATTACTCTCTATTAGCCTCATTATCGAATGCAGTGTACACATTAATTATAAAATATTACATGAAATTACGAACTATAACATCCATGAAGTGTAGAAGGGATTTCATTTTTGTTTCGTTTCCGTGTTACCTACATTTATTCCTTGTCACCAGGTCACTACTACCCTGAAGTGGGTCTCTTATGGCACATTTAGCAGCCCAGGATGATTAGAAGACATGTTCAGAGTCACATGAACGTGTTACCCCGCGTAAATTGCCAATTTGATCACGTCAGTTTTAATACCGAACTGACCGGTGACGTATATACTTGTGTCAAATCGATTAACGATCGCCTGTTGTTATTGCAAGAAAAGTGCACCGTAGCCAACTATATCGGGGGAGTCACTAAGACCATACAAGGCGAAGATGCAGCTTCAGGAGAGGTGTTGCAAGCTGCAAGTCGCACCTATTCATCTCTGATGCATCATTCGTGGTAAAACGACTGTATCCAGCAAGGAGGAAAATGGAGCAAACATTCTAGCGTATTTGCAATTATTATATAGGTGGATGTTCATACACAGGAAACTGTGACTCGTTGGACTCCTGTCGTCGAGAGGAGAAGCAGGTATTCGATACTAAATGAAACTTCTGACAAAAGTGGAGGTAATGGGAATAGTAACCAGAGAGTCCAAATCCTAGTGGTTCCTTGACTGCTCCCAGAAACATGGGTCATTATACGCCCTCAAGGAGTACACATGCACACACCAAGTATGAGCTTGAGCTACCCAGATGGGGTCCAGTTATCATATAAACAAGTTTGCACAAAATACTTCTTCATGATTCTTCAATTTGGTCACAAACATGAACCACAATCTACACCAAAAACACAGAAGGTTTTGTACTCCCCGTATTTTTCAGCCTGCTCTCACCAAGCATTATGGACACATGTGTCAACGAAAGATTACCTTCGACCTGACCCCAACATAATTAGCAACAGATCATGTGAGCAACACACATGCGAAATATGAGCAACATTTATCCAAGTGGGATCGAGCACGATATCGTTTGGATAATGGCCCGAACATCGTTTTTCAAGATTCGGTTTAACAGCGCAACAACTCCGCTTATCATTCTGTCACAGTACAGTAAATAATGCAATAACGTGTGTTACCAACGAACTTGACGAAGGTAAACAGGTTGTAATCGGATCAGTCAATGTCTCCCAGCTGTTAATGCAATATATAGAATACAATCTATTATTTTCCCGCGTTGGACGATCCGAGTCAGTAAAGATTATGTTTATATGACGTTCTCAGTTCACTACTGTGTAGTTTTTAATTATCCATATTTGTAATTATGCTGAATAATTCCAGAGCTTGCGTCTACGTCGCTTTCAACTCGTAAACCTGTTGTCGATACTGATATATCATATAGTTTTCTTTCACGCGAGAAGAAACTCATTCCGGGAAAGTGTCCTAATTTTCGCAGCATTTGGTCGATAAATCGATACTACTCGTTTTATAATTGGGGGTTCCTTTTGTGTATGTGGTATTCAAAATTTACAGAAACACTGGAAGGACTGGAACCATTTGGCACTAAAAATTAATCTATCAGTCAAATTCGAAACTTGTTATGTTTTTGGAGAGAAAAGGGAATATGGAGGCAGACCGAAAACATCAAATTGTGTTTATCGATCTATATAGCGTATGATGGTTTTCGTCTTTTTAGTCAGGAGTTCCGAGAACAACAGCTAGCTGACTGTCTGATTCGCCGTGAGATGATAACCTGGTCCTGGATATCGAATCAACTGCATTGCCCTTCAAATAATTTGACTGATGATATATTCGCGGGTACAAGACCCAGTATGTAGATGCTCAGCATGCAGTTATGTTATAAAACTATTCATCTTTTTATTATCCTCATATATTTAACAATGTTTCCACGCCAACTGGGACGCTGACATCTATATAATCATCTTTCGTAATTCTTTATACAATCATTAGCATGCAGGTTTTACGTAGACAGCATTTTACAACCTGAACAGTTATGCCATATTATAGGGCAACATCTTACGTTCAGAATGTATCCTAAATGTACCCGCCACGCACGAGGGTAGAGTTTGTCAGTTTATTGTACATGGATAAGACAGCACTGATTAGAGGCTGTACGTAGGTGTACGTGAAATACCAAATACTACGTGATTTTTCTATTCACGAAGATAATTAATTATTTATTGACATTTCTTATTGCCATTTCACAATGCTTGGGGATACAGAGAAAATATGTATTATAGGAAGCTTAATGATATCGGATATAAATATATTTATACAGAGGGTTTGAAAGGCAATATGGAACTGTTGAATATTTTTCATCGAATAAACTCAAAGGTTGCTATTAATGAGAATAACAAGGTGTTCGGATAATAATGAAATGAATTGTACTTCTCATGTTCGCTAATGCGGATTTGACGAATGATTACCTAGGTTCAAGTTAGCCTACGGATATTCTATCCTCGAATGATAATCTTGATGACCTAAAACCTTCTTGTCCAATTAACAGTCCAACAATGGGAGCAGTCTGTTTCCAACAGGTCGATGCGCAATGAGCTAAACAGGAAGTATTTACCATGTGCTTAGAGGGCACCTGTTCCGGGTAATGATTACCTCTACTATGATCTTCATTGCAGTGCTTATTATCACTACAATATGTCGAAGACTTCCGGCGTGTACTTTTGGAGCAAAAGCGGATATCGAATCAGAGATGATACGACCTTGTTCTCCATATTGAACCTGTAATCCAGAGAATGTTGGTTCGATCTCTTCAGCAGGATGTATCAGAATGTGGAGCAGATATCCATGCACCAGGTTACGTTTATGTGTAACAAACCCATGGGTGCACGAATCTTGCGGGCCTTGTTCTCAGGCTCGAGCTCAGAACACGACGCTAACTATGTCCCCGCTGATTGGCTAACGCGGAAACGACGTCACTAATGGTCACGGGTGAACGATTTGCGGGTGACGTGTTCGCCAGATGGGGTGGCTTACCGAGCACACGAGTGTACTGGTAGGACGTGTATGCAAACTGAGGGTTAACGACATTTCAGTCACAGTTATTTCTCGTCACAACTATGTTGCCTCATTCCGCGTCCCAGTTATGGTCCACAGCTTCGGTCCGTATTCGTTTACCCTATCAATTGATTGGAAAGTAACGCATGTATCTAATTATAATAAAACGCATTGCATCATGCTCTGGATAATATCAGGACGTGAAGAGGGTGATTCAATGGGTGCCGATACCAGGTAACATTTTACAGTTGTAACTGAGACATGTCTTCATTGTCAGTGTAGTTTCAAGCACCACGATAACCGTCGATTTGATTCCGCTTTGGGGAACTAGCGACACTGTCGTACAGAAGTCTGAACATATTAGTTTATTCGATGTTGTACATTTCTGCAGTGATATGAGTGCTTCAGACTGGTGACAGAAGTTGACCAGTGTGACAAACGCTTACAAATCAGTGGGAAGACAACACTTCCTCGCTATGGTGGCGACTATCACATTTACAAAATGAGCAGGACTGGGCCAGAATTTGTTTTTGATACCGTTTGGTTCAACGAGAAACGCTATACTAAGCATATCTACAAGGTCAACGCTTGTTTTTGTCGCTGGAGAATGCTATTCTCACAACAAGCCACGTGTAAAAAAAACTTGACATTTTAAGTTATCGCACTACACTACGCGTATTCATGTATTATTATTCCCACATGGTCCCAATTTCGATCGAACGTTAATACTAACCATAGCCATATAGCATGAGAACTGGTTTGAATGATTTCATGTTATAACTCTTTTACTGGCACTTCTAGGAGGAAGCAATAGGCCAATGAGTAACGAATTCAACGGGTGGCATCAGAGGATGCTTTCAGGGTTTACTTTGATTTGTCTTGAAAGACGTCAAAACACTGTTCGGAAGATACTAAGACCGGTGATTAGATATACAGATTGAATAAACGTCACTTCAGTATCCTTATTGAAGGCAATGTTCTGAGGCTTTTTGATTCCTTGCCAAAGGTAACAGGAATCTATTGATTTGATACAAGGCTAGTTCAAGCATGATCATATTGAGTGGGCCTTTTCATGGAATAACTAACTCCAAGAGGACAATCAAATCAAATATGGTGCGAATGCAATCGAGGTGTGAAACTGAACTAAATTTGATATATTCAAAATGTGCCAGTACTCTTCGAATAGGTGTCACAATCACTCAGTATGCAAGTATGACAGTACACGAGGTGAATAACTTTGGGTGCTCGTAAAGCTGTTCAGACTAACCCGCGATGCTCTTCATCAGTTCATGTGATGGTCTCAGCTATTATGAAGTGACTGGGTGCATCAATGTACATTGTATGACACTGTATCGTGCAACAACCCACGGATCGGGTATTTGATTGAGCTTACCAGTGCTGTGTGTTATGCGAGAGTTTTTTCTTATTCCTTGCTGAAGACAACAGTTATCTATGCGATCACGCAGATGTGTGTGTATGGGTGAGTGTGTGTGTGTGTGTGTGTGCGTTCGTTTGTATGTGTGTGTATGTGACACCTTATTGTGATAGCGATAACTAGAGAACGAAAGCACCAAACATGTTCATATTTTGTGTGACCTTGGATTGCCGCAACAGAAGGAATATGGTCGTCACAAAAATGATCCCGTATGTCACACGGTCAAAACGTCAGATGAGGTCAAAAGGTCAATTGAGGCCAAAGTAGGTCACATGCAGTTTACACAGATGAACATAACTTCCTATTAGGCCGTCCCCATCAAATGTTCCGTTGTCAAGATATATAAGGATAGTCCTACTGTGACCTCAATTTACCTTGACCAGGCACCAAAAACACGGGGGTTCTCCCGTACCATAATTGCAACAGATGCTTTCGTTCTCTAGATATCATGTTCACAAGCCTCTCGGTTCTTCACCTCTCCTGAACTTGAACGATCGGACCTGCGCGGACTATAGGATCCTTTCTTCCCATAATTGCAACCAACATGCCAAGTATGAACATGTTTGATGCTTCCGTTCTCTGATTATCGTGTTCACAACAAGGCGTCACATACACACAAAGACATACACACAAACACACACAAACATACGAACATCTGCATGATCGCATAGACCCTTGTTGCCTTCCGCAAGGAATCAACAATAGACAGATATGGGTCTCAGATTTGACCGTTTTTTTGTTGAAAATTGTGTTGAACTATACGTGTAATGGTCACTATTTCCAGGTCATATAAGTATACCTCAAATTTGTCTGTGTGTTCCGATAGATTCATGGAAGTTCCTTTCCATACTAGATGAAACATAAAATAAAACATAACCAGATGTGGTGACCCGGGGCTGAGTGTTACTAGAAAATGATCGCGAAAGCATAATTGACTGAGTTTTGAGTAGTTTTCGTGTGGATGTGTTTCAGTCACGTTTAAACTGAGCGACGTATGAACGGGTACAGGTGAAATGCTAAAATATGAAAGAATGGTAATACTAAAATACTATGGGAAGAAATAGTGAAATATATAGAACAGTTAAGAGATAGTGAAAAATTAAACAAAAATGCAATCTTAAAAAGTGTGGTCTTGAGACATTTCTTAAAACTGTTAGGACTGACAGCACGTTTCACAGCATCAGGCAAACTGTTCCAGAGCAGACCTGTCGCAGCAGACCTGTCGAACGACGGTTCCCATAATAGGCCAAGAGCATTAGATATAAGGTGGGCATGGCTGGTAACAAGCTGAATTTTTAAGGATAGGTGCAGGAATATGTGTAGAACAACATACTAAAAGTCCCCGAGAATCCCAGTTGTGGAAACTTGAAAATCCAAGATGGCGTCCAAAATGGCCGCCATTTTTAATGTTAAGCACAACTTTGTCCCCGGATCAACATGGGGAATGAACAGGGTGTCTACATGTATGTTCTGAGGCACGAGGAATACAATGAAACTATCATCTGAGTGATCGAATACCTATATATGGCCTAAACAATGATGGCGCCGAGGTAGTTATTAAAAAGGCCGCCATTTTCACTTTACGGCACAACTTTGTATCCAGATTAACATGGGAAGTCAAAAACAGGTGTCTATATATGTATTGAGATACGGGAGACCTTATTGAACTATTAATTCAGTAATTGAATGATTCCATATGGCATAAACCTAGATGGCGGCCAAATAGTTAGTCAAAATGGCGGCTAAATTAAATGTATATCACACTGTTGTCGCCAGTTAAGCATAAGCAAGCGAAACAGCCATCTGATTATACGTGATAAGGCATTATGAATTAAATGAACCTATTATGTTAGTAATTAAATGCTTTCACATAAAATAAACCAAGATGGCGTTTAAACAGTTATTTAAATTGCCGCCATCCTCAAATATGTCTTAGTCGCAACGTAATTACACTGAATCTTTGGATGATGATGATATATTTCAGGCTACCAATAATACAACAACCTCATTGAAAGACACTGGTGAGTATTTGATAATGTTTTCTATTGTATTTCCAAATTGAAGTTATTCCATTGGTACACATTATTTTATCATTCATTCAAGGTTATGGCTGATGGCGTAGTCATCATGAGATTGTACTG